>LR752232.1:73091-99435 GCA_902729485.2 Mus minutoides | reverse complement strand
TCCCATTGGGCTGAGAAACATGGCAGCAAAACCTACTTTTGCAACTGGATAAATCCCTGTAAATTGGCTGTTAAATACAAAAGCTACTACACAAAGACCTTTTAAATTTTATTTACTGACCTACACGTGTTGGATGGAGAAACCTCCACAGTTTCAAAACCTGATTCCATAGAAGTAGAGAGTAGAACCTGAGAAAGGTATGGCAGAGGAAGGGAGTAGTGAGAATGGTTAGGAATAACCTCTCTAACCTTCTGTAGCATAGTAAGATAGCTGAGGTTGGCAACAATTAATAGTGTATTTTGATACAGCTAACAGAGAGGACTTTTCCATCTTTTGTGTTGGCCCCTACTCCAGGTCCCTCACTTACAGAGTCCCTCCCCTATCCCACCTCCCCTTTTCCTCTGAGAGAGTGCTGCCCCCAAGTCCACCCCAACACACACACCCAAAACACACAAACACACACACACACACACACACACACACACACACACACACACGCGCGCGCGCGCGCCACCCGGCTATCTCCCACCCTGGTGTATTAAGTTTCTGTAGGGTTTTAGGTGCATCCTCTCCCACTGCAGCCAGGCAAAGAGCCCTGTTGGAGAACAGACTCCACAGTCAGACAATGGCTTTAGGGAGAGCATCTACTCCAGTTGCTGGGAGACCAACATGGAGACTGAGTTTGTAAGTCAGCTGCGTATGTGCAGGAGGTCGGGGGGGGGGGGGGGGGGGGGGGGGGGGGGCTTGGTGAAGATGTAAATAATCAATGTTTGTGGCAATGGATACACCATTTGTGCTGATCTCATCAGTACACATGAGACAGAATCCATTGAGATACCTGGTGGTGTTTATGAGACTGTTCCCCGTAGGCGCCTGCATGTGAGCCCTCCACCTCCCCAGTAGGGACTGTTTGAGGAGCTTTCACATGTGTGGCCTTTTTGAAAGAGGTATGGCACTGGGGACAGGTCTTGAGAATTTGAAGACTTATGGCGTTTCTTGATTCTCTCTCTCTTGCTTTGTGTTTGCACTTCCAAATGCGAGCACTCAGCATTCTGCTCCAGCCGCCCTGCCTGCCTTCTGCCCTTACACTGCTATTATGGACGCCAACTCTCTGGAGCTCTAAGCCAAAATAAACTTTCTTCTATAATTTGCCTTGGCCATGGCATTTTATCACAGCGACAGAAAAAGAACTAATATAAAATCTCACTCTGTACCTCATTAAATAAGTATCATAAATAGATAAAATTATAAATATACAAGCAATTCTTCCTGAGATCACTCCGTGATGAGAAAGAGAGAGAGAGAGAGAGAGAGAGAGAGAGTTTGTTTTCAAATAAATAGCATCCACACAAGAACCTGCAAGAATCATGCTGCTGCCGCTTTTAATAGAGGTTTTAAACTCCAAATGCTATTGTTTACTTCCGCTGACATCCAGGATTCATTTGGCACATGAAGAGATGAAGGGTGAAGAAAGGCAGGGTCACAGTTTAGGTGCAGAGCAGCATGAACAAACAGCCCTGGGCTGAGTAAGGGAAGGGCAGCCAACCGCTGGGGCCAACACTTAGGGTCTCTCTGATATGTACACCGGTCTGCTTTTCGTGGAGCAAGTTGGAGTCTTATTACAACTTCATTGACTCAAAAATAAACAATCTTGTTTATTATGAAAACTTTTCAGCAGAAAATACCTTTCAACCTTACATAACCAAGTCGATGTGTTTTTAATTATCCCTTGGCAAAGATTGAACAAGTTTGATAATTAAAAATCTTGTCGCTTGCACATCTAAAATAATCTGTACTTTTATACAAGGAATTACATTTCTGACCAGTTAGTAGATACTAGTATCTTAGGGTGCCAACAAAACCACCCCGCCTTATCATTAGCACACTGATTAAACCTGGTGTTCTCGGGGGAAGTTCATATTGTCTCCTGTTTGTTGACCATGTCAGAATGGTATCGCTGAGACTTTAACTCAGATCTACAAATATTTTCATGATGACATAAATCACTATGAAACTACAAATATTTATTTCCCATTAATAATGTACAAAGCAAATATTACTTAGACATAAATTAGAAATTAATATGTAATTTTCCACTTAATATAACAATTGATTGTTTTGCTATGAAAATTCTGGCAGTACAAATATTAACTACCATTAAAATATCGCAGTCTCCTGACACACAGGCATTATTTAATGCTATATCTGAAATGTTCAGGAAGCAAGACTCAATCAATAGTTCCCTTGAAAGAATCAAATGAAATAAGACATTCTTTATATAACGTGGGGAAATGCTGTTCATTAAAATCATATTCGTGGGACTAGAGTAAATTGTGTTTGCTGATATTCCACTGGAACCATGTTCTGTTCTCAAAACCCATGTTGGGTGGCACAAAGCCACCTGAAACTCTAGCTACAAGGATCTGACCCTTACTTCTGGGCCATACACACATGCCATGCACATAAATGAAATTATATTACTGATGTTGAGCCAGTAGTAGCTCACTGTCCCTAGCATAAACTTTTCCAACACTGAATTACAAATAGGAGGAAAGGGTCTAATTATCTGAAGTCTCATTATCAATCCTGCTACATAATATTGAAAAACATCTTCCAAAAATCATGTTCTCAAGTTAGAAGAGATGACTCAGAGGGGGGAAAAATACTTGCTGTGGATATGAATTCAAATCTCCAGCCCTCACATAAAAAAATAGAGCATACCTACTCATGTCTCTAATCCCAGCACTGAGCCAGAGACAGGCAGATCCCAGGACCTTACTGGCCAGAGAACCTAATCAACTTTTGGTTCATTAAAAGACCATATGTTGAGGCAGTAAAAGAGAAAGCAGAAGAAAAAGACATATCTTCCTCTGGACTCTGTATGTGTGCATGTAGGCCACATATGCACTACACATACAGTCATAAACACACACACACACACACACACACACACACACACCACCACCTCCATTTTTCCACTGTTAAGTGGATGTCTACTGTCCTGCATCAGAAGCTAGACACCAGTGCACACCCTAGGTTGCTTAAGGAAATTTCATGATCATAAAATCAATAAAATATACATAGATGTGTAGCTATAGATGTAATATCATGTACAGAGAGAAGGTATGAAATAGAAATAGGTTTGTGTTGTTTTATAATTCTTTGTACTCAACTAGATAATTTACTTTTCAAAACTCCTGAGTACATTGCTCTTGAATTGACGAGTTTTGATATTAGTATTATTAAAAGCTGTACCTTAAAAAAGATTTTACTTACTTTTATGCAAAGCATGAAAAAAATCGTTCTTCAATATTGGATAGAAGACTTTTTAAGGTCTTCTCACTGTTCTAGAGATTCACTACTCAAGGTTTAGTCCATGACAGTATATAAAGGCTACAGAAGTATAAATGGACCTGTTCCACACTAAATGCACGGGAAAGAAATGGGAAGGGAATCAGCCAACAAAGTGAAAGGGCAAAGCTGTAGATGGAATGAACATCCTCACTAACCATGTATCTGATGGGAAGCTAATATCCAAAATAAGGAATTTAAACAACACATTAACCAGGAAAAAAAAAATAGCCCAGTTCAAAAGCAAGAGTAAACCCTATGTCTAAAGTAAAAAGAAATCTGTATACACTGTTGGTGGGAATGTAAAGTCATCTAGCTACTGTGAAAATCAGTTTGGAGGGTACTCAGAAAAACTAAAGTTAGGCCTACTATTTGACCCACATACACTACTTCTCATTATTTTCCCCAAAGACTCCACCTCAACATAGCATAGAAATATTAGCAGGTCAATGTTTGCTGCAGCATTACTTACAGTAACTAAGTTGAACCAACCTATGTGCCTGGCAATTGAGGAATGGAAGCAGATGTCATACGCACAATAGACAAGATTAACATTTAGATCACTGATTTGGATAAGACAAATCATATTCCTTAGCATGACTGGACATTTTCCAATCAGGAAAAGGTAACAACGGCATACAAATCTTGACTCTTCTCCAAGTAGGATAGAGTATTGATATTTTCTTGATTTTATGCTCACACTTAGCCATCCTTTCTTCTCAGGTCTGCAGCTTGTGGTTCTTCAGATTAAATATTCTCATCCTGAGTGTTCAGATTCCCACTTCCTCTGCAAATATCAGAACTTGCAGACCACAATAATTACATTAACAGTTTCTTCTTAAATACACACACACACACACACACACACACACACACACACACATGTACACAGAGAGACTGAGACAGAGACAGAGACTATCTGAGTAGGTAAATAGATATGGAGGTGATTGATACAGAGATAGTAGATTAATAGAGATGGCAAGTTCTATTTTCACAAAGAACTTGAACAAACCCATACCTGTTGTCTTATCTTTGACTATTTGATGTGGATAATCCCTACCAAATCTTTGCTACTCTAGTTAAGGAAGATGCCAAATGGACTATAGCAGACTTGGAGGTGCAACCCAGGGAACAGCACTGTGAAGAAATAAAAAGCCAGCTCTCGAGCCTGACTTTAGAATTTGATTTGACACCCCTGGACTCAGTAATCTTGGACCTTCCCCTCTGAGTTAGTTTCCTCATATTCTTTGTAAATATAACATTATTTTAACAATTTATAAAGGCATAAAAAAGCATTTAAAACAGGATCTGGTTTGTAGCCAACCCTCTGTAACTACAAGCAGCTGTTATTCTTTGTCTAAGGTTCATATTACAGTTCTAAAACTGTTGTAGCATGAAACACACAATATCCATTAGTTTTTAGAACCACCCCAATTCAGGCAACTGAAAAGACATGACAGGAAAACCACAATCTTTTCTGGGAAACTTTGATGTAAACATGGTATGTCACTGATCCCAACTTTAAAAGTTTAGGGTTTTTTTTTTTTCTTGTGTCCCAAAGCCAAGATAACATTATATGTAACCTGACATTTTCCAATCAGGAAAAGGTAGCAACAGCATAAAAATCTTGACTCTTCTCCGAGTAGGATAGAATTCTTCATACCTGCCTTCAAAATAGAGTAATAATCTTGCCTGATTTTTTTAAAAAAAAATTATAGTTATCCATCCATTAAAGTTTTCAGTGTTTAAGCTACACAGTGAATATATGTGGTTCCTGACCTTAAGCATCCCTCATTAACACAGGCAATTATTAGCATGGAAAGTAACACAGCAGCCAAATCATTAGTTGCCTTTTCTAACCGCTGCAGGCTTTAAATTCCAGAACCAGCACGATCAAATAGAAGAGACTTAGAAATAGAAGGCAGTGCGAGAAAAACTGTCAAGGGCAGCACTGGCCAATGGTATTACTTGATCCTTATCCAATAGTTGGCATTCTCTGATGGCACAGCTGCACAGATGGTATTATGGAGAAGAAAATTCAAAACGTGATCGACAGACTGCATTATAAAATAGTATACTGATTTCATATTATGTGTTTCGAGACTATTAGGGCTGACAAGGATAGTAAGAGGCTTTATCACATGGGAAAGCTTCTGCACCAACTCTGATATCATTTTAAAGGGAAACAGTATCATTTGTCTATTGGGTAAGACTGCATATTCCTGCAGCTCTACTCCAGAGTCACAATGCCCATGTTATCACTGCAGATTCAGGATTAAAAATCTGAGCTAATGAGTTGTTGCCTCACCCAAGGCAGGAGAGAGAGGAAGTCTTTTAGATTTCATCTGCCTGGACTATTTAAATGAAGAAGCTGCTGGGCTTTCTTTGCTTGCATAACTAATTAATAGCACACAGAGAGACAGACCTGGTCCCCTTCTGGGTCAAATATCTGAGAAGAGGAACACATACCTCCTAGTACCCACTCAGCTCTAATCTGTTCATAGAAAACTGGATTGTGTGTCCATGACCGACCATGCTAGCCATGGTACATTAACACAATGGAGTAATATTCTGCTATTAAAAAATGAATTTATGAAATTCTTGGGCAAATGGATGTATCTGGAGGATATCATCTTTAGTGAGGTAACCCAATCACAAAAGAAGTCATTGGATATGCGCTCACTGATAAATGGATATTAGCCCAGAACCTTAGAATACCCAAGATACAATTTGCAAAACACAAGAAAATCAAGAAGGAAGACCAGCGCGTGGATACTTCATTCCTCCTTTGAATAGGAAACAAAATACCCATGAAAGGAGTTACAGAGACAAAGTTTAGAGTTAAGATGAAAGGATGGACCATACAGAGACTAACCCACCGGGGGATCCATCCCATAATCAGTCACTAAACTCAGACACTATTGCATAGTGTTTACTGAAGGGCCCCTGATATAGCTGTCTCGTACAGAAGTGGATGCTCACAGTCATCTATAAGATGGAGGACAGGGCCCACATTGGAGAAGCTAGAGATAGAACCCCAGGAGCTGAAGGAGTCTACAACCCTAGAAGAGGAACAACAATATGAACTAACCAGAACCCCCAGAACTCGTGTCTCTAGCTCCATATGTAGCAGAAGATGGCCTAGTCGGCCATCATTGGGAGGAGAGGCCCCTTGGTATTGCAATCTTTATATGCCCCAATACTGGGGAACACCAGGGCCAAGAAGTAGGAGTGGGTGGGCAGGGGAACAGGGCGGTGGGAGGGGGGAGGGAACTTTCAGGATAGCATTTGAAATGTAAATTAAGAAAATATCTAATAAAAATTTGAAAAAAAAAACGATGAATTTATGAAATTCGTAGGAAAATGGATGTATCCAGAGGATATCATCCTTAGTGAGGTAACCCAATCACAAAAAGTCACTAGATATACACTCACTGATAAGTGGATATTAGCATGAATTTTAGAATACCCAAGATACAATTTGCAAAACACAAAAAAAAAAAATCAAAAAGAAGGAAGACTGGCATGTGAGTACTTCATTCCTCCTTAGAATAGGGAACAAAATACCCATAAACGGAGTTACAGAGACAAAGTTTGGAGCTAAGATGAAAGGATGGACCATATAGAGACTACCCCACCAGGGGATCCATCCCATAATCAGTCACCAAACCCAGACACTATTGCATATGACAGCAAGAGTTTGCTGAAAGGACCCTGATATAACTGTCTCATATAAGTCAATGCCAGTGCCTGGCAAATACAGAAGTGGATGCTCCCAGTCATCTATATGATGGAACACAGAGTCCCCAAAGGAGAAGCCAGAGAAAGTGCCCCAGAAGCTGAAGGGGGTCTGCAACCCTAGAAAAGGAACAACAATATGAACTGACCAGAAACCCCAGAGCTCGTGTCTCTAGCTGCATATGTAGCAGAAGATGGCCTAGTCGGCCATCATGGGGAAGAGAGGCCCCTTGGTATTACAAACTTTATATGCCCCAATACAGGGGAACACCAGGGCCAAGAAGTGGTAATGGGTGGGTACAGGAGCAGGGCGGGGGTGGGGGTGGGTAATAGGGAACTTTCAGGATAGCATTTGAAATGTAAATTAAGAAAATATCTAATAAAAAATTAAAATAAAATAAAGATATAGTGGTCATTCAATATGTTTCTTCAATAATGAATTTATCTGTCCCCATAATAGAACAACTCATTATTGCCTCTGTCTTTCGAATTCTCACATGTGCTATTTATTGTGGCTTCAAATTCATACTGTAACATGTGTATTCTTATTTTTTAATTCAGCATTTCTCCATAGACAGGGATATGTATCAGTTTAATTTTACTTAAAACAGCCTAGCAATACATCAATGGGGGGAAAAGGAGCAAAAAGAAAAGGCTAAACTTGAAAGTTATTTGTTTTTTAATAAATTACACAAAAGCAGAGGATTCAAAGGCTCCCAGGCTATGTTCAAGGCTCTTTGCTGGAGATAATGAAACACAATCTGCTTGTCACTCATTTGAACATGATGCAGCCAGTGAAGAGTGATCCAATATCCATCCGGAGCCAGCAGGTCCACTTTTCCATGGCACAACATATACCATACATCATGCATTTATTTGTTTTGTAAACTCACATTTTTATTAAAAGAAATTCTTTCCATTGCATCTAGTTAATCTCTTAATAGCATCTTCCAGGTGAGAAAAAAATGTATTTTCTCCTCCAAAGACTATTTGAGTCAAGAGCTTATCTTCACCTGCTTCCCATTTGTCTAAGGGAAACTGTAATGTCTTCTCAAAGACACCTGGGGGAAGGTAAAATGAAATTTTAACAGCAATGGCAACATAGGCGAGAAGGCAGAGAAGTGTTTCACCAACCAGGCAGAGAGGGAAGAGCTCCTGGGGAGAGGGCATCTGTCTGCAGGGTGGCCATGTGTGTGGACAAACATGTAACATATGAGCACATGGAAACTGAGGCCAATGTTAATTATCTTCCTCAGCTGCATTTCTCCTTATTTTTTGAGAAAGACTTTTTCCCACTGAACCTGGAACTCCAGGGCCACATGTCGCTAACTGCCAACCCTTGACACTGACCTTACAGACCTCACTCAGTTTTTTTGTGCCCTAAATGTGTACTGAGAGTTTTACATCTTAATAATAATAATAATAACAATAATAATAAATATGATTTTAATATATCAAACTATTTCAGAATGAACTGTAAAACATAAACTTGTTTCCCTGTAAGAAGGAGAGAGAAAGGCCCTGAATGGTTTTAGACTCCACAACCATTTTATCATTGTGAAATGACATACAGCAGCAATACTGGTTCCAGGGTGCTATTCTATTAACACAGCTTTTTTCTATCTCTCACATAGGACAGCATTAGAGAAATGAGGAATGGGCAGGCATAAACTTTATGTACTACTGAAACAAGGAAGACACTGAGAGTCAGTGCTAGAAGGCTTTTAAATGAACCAAAAGCATTCTGTGGATATTACTTATAATGGGTATTAACCTTTGGTAGAGAAAGAAACTTGTTTTCAGAAGAGAAGTCACTGATAAGTCCACAGGAAAATGAGTGAAAACTACAGAGCCTAGAGGTTGAAATTTTCTGTAGATAGGAGAGGTTCTTCATCAGATACTATCTGCCATTTCTGTTTCATCTCTTACAAGATCTTTAGTTGGGCTCTGTGGTTACACTTGAATCATCTCCATATTGAAACATTCCTTCATGTTCCCAATGTTGTTCAGTTACTGATGTACCTACCTTCCCCCATGTAATCTCATTTCATGGTGAGAACATCCAGGAGGCTCTTTCTCTACATCACAGCCTGGTACTATTTCTTATACAGTAAGATATCAGTAACTACTTTTTCAGATCAATGAGTTAATTTCTCCAATGTGCTTTGATATCTTTCAACTACCTTTCATCTTCGATATTTCCACTCAACAGTTTCAAGGACTAAAGTTATGGAATAAAGAAAAAGACCTATCTAGAGATAACAAATGAGAACCTCCTGTGTAGAGGCTCACACTACCTTATAGCTTCATTCTCCACAGCACTAAACACAGCACCTGTGCTTTAGTGGCACTAGGCAGGTATTTGGTTGTTGGAGTTACAGTATCTCTATTTAGATAAAAAGACATTTTTAGATTCTGTTGAATGTGGTTTTGCAAAAAGAATTCTAATATATTGAAGTTAGAATAATCCTAGTATACTGTTGAGATAAAGCAGCGTTTTATACTTGGGAGCTTTTGTTTATATACCGCAAACACGTGACCTTGTTTATTCTCACCTCGACCACATCATCCCACTGGTCATAGCATCTCACAACTCTATGAGCCTTGCTAAGAATCTTTGTGTCAGTACTAGCAGTAGCTAGCTGAAGTAGCCTCTCAGTGACCGTGCCTAAAGATTCCATGAGAGTCCACTGGAGTTCACTGGTCCTCTTCCTTTCTTTGTCTCCAAATGTGTTTCTGTGCTTACTCCCAGTCCTCTGATCCAGCTTAGACACTGACGTTCAGCTTTCTAGTCACTCTGGACCTTGTTCTCCTGACCTTATGTTATGCTCAACTGGCAAATTTCAGGCTTGCTTAAAAGTATCTTTCCATCCACACCTCACCTGCACCTAATGGGCTACAAGCATGTGAGGGTACACAAGATGTCTGTCTTTCCATAGGATATTCATTCAGTCCTTCTGGATAAAAACATACCTGCTTCCTTCCAAACCTCTAGCACCTCCCGTGACTTCATCGCTCTCTGCATGGAACGTTAGTTCCTATTGTGAAACAGAAGCACCCAGGACTGCTACCCTGCTTCCTTTCTGGTACTTTAATGGATGGATTGCCCCTACACCTAAGTCAACTCTCCATTTGTGAGTTGAACTCATCTCTCCTGCCTACTCTAGGACATGTGTCCAGAAGCTCTGTTCTCTCCCCTGCATCTATCATGCATCTCTCAACTACTTCATTCTCATCTATATGAAACTATGCAATCACTTCATCTAAGTAGTTGCTCTTTCTCCCCCACCTCTTCTTCCTCTGCCTCCATATCATGTACATATATCTACACACACACACACACACACACACACACACACACACGCACACAAAAAATACATATATACATATACTATAACAAGTATCCAATTTTCCACTCTCTTCTTAACCTATTCATGAAACTACAACAAAAGTGATACTTTAAAATATAATTTCAAATCATGTCTCTACATTTGTCAAGACTCTCTGTATTTCCCCTTGACTTAAAAAACAAGATTTCAATAATGGCCTACAAGACTTTCTGTAATCTGATTCTTTTTGCTTCTCCAACCATCAATGCTATTATTTAAATCTTGATTATTCTGCTCTGATCACACTATCCTCTGCAGATACCAGGATTCTCCAATCTCAGAATCCTTTGCATTCCATCTGACTGAAATTTCCTTACCCCAGACAGCCAAAGAATCATTTCCTTACCTCCAGCAATCTTGTCATATATTGCCTCCCTGAGGCCTGCTGCTATGGTTCATATGCTGGTGTCCCTCTAAATTTCTTCTGTTGAAATGTAGCCATCAATGTTAATAAGTGAGGACTTTAGGCAGTAGTTAACTAATACAATAAATAAATCATGTAATTAAAAATGTAGAAGGAATCTGCACGACCTTTTGGGCAATATGACATGTAGCAAGAGACCCCTTCTATAGGGAAGAATGTAAGCCTCTATTAGATGCTGAATCCTCTGAGATCTTGATATTGGGCATCCAAAGCTCTACATACAACTGTAAGAAGTAAATTTATTCTATTTTAAAGCATCCAGTAAAAACAATTAATACTTGCCCACTCTGTTTTAAGTGACAAAGCAGATTCCCACCTCTCCAGTGCTCTTTACCATTGTTCCTGTTTCACATTTCTTTGCAAGTGTCATCATTTGTCACACGCTGAGGCCCCAGGAATAGGGCTGTCAGCTAAAACACAGGACACCCAGACAAAATTGAATTTCAACTCATTTACAGGTTTTAGAACCTCACCTGTGATGTGGGACAATTGATATAAAAAATGAACAATTTTATTCTCACTGAATTATTTAGAATTCGAGTTCTCTGTATGGCTTCCAACATAAGCAATAAATGAGAAAATCCTAATTCTTTGATTTATTTTAAAATTTTAATGATTTTTTTCAATACCAGTATTTGTAAAATGCTTGGATTTTCAAACATGTACATAATACTGCATTTCTGAAAACTATTCTACAACATAGGGTCTATTTGATCATTACAACTAGAAAGGGCTCCTACTTTCCTTCTCACGTTGTTGATTTTTATATTCCATACATTCAGAAAATTATGAATGTTGAACATATGTCCACTGGATTTTGTAACTAAAAGAGGCATAAAACATGTTTTAAATCTGAAAGCACATTCACAGCATGCTGAGAATCATTGCAAATAAAATTTACCTAAAATATACCTTAATAAACAAAAACCTGTGTCAACAAAATTAAATTGGAAAGTCTTATAATTTGACACCTGAAAAAAACATGTGGATTGAGAAAAATTACATAAGCAAAACAAATACAATTATAATCCATGTATGGGTCAATAGGCTAAAATATTGTTTTGCTTGCTTAGTTTTAAAATGAAAAACAATAAAATTTTATTTAAGTTATTACTTTACAATTTCATACAAGTATGTAATGGATTCTGACTGTTCTCTTATCTCCCTCTCTCCTACCCCTGCTACTCTGCTCTTCTCCCCACAATTAGAATCTCCACATTCAGGTTGGTTTGTTTGTTTGTTTGTTTGTTTGTTTGTTTGTTTGTTTTTGGTTTTGGTTTTGGTTTTTCGAGACAGGGTTTCTCTGTATAGCCCTGGCTGTCCTGGAGCTCACTTTGTAGACCAGGCTGGCCTCGAACTCAGAAATCCGCCTGCCTCTGCCTCCCGAGTGCTGGGATTAAAGGCGTGCGCCACCACACCCGGCTCATTCAGGTTTTTTTGCTTTGGGTTCTAAAACATCAAATTTAGCCAGAGTTATTCAATTTCATGTTCAGGACTTTGAAACTGTCTATTGGAGTCTGATAGCTCACCAGTAAGGACACAACTGAAGACAATGACTGTCAGTTCCTCAGAACCAATCACTGGCCAAGAGCAGAGCAGAGGAAGGCAGGGCCTCTTCAGCATCTCCCCAGCTCATGATTGACAGTCAACAGGCCATGCCTCCTGCAGTCCAGTTCATGCAACTTTAGGTGCGGTCATGGTTGCAGTGGCTGTGTCAGGACAGGAAGTCAGCATCGCACAGGTCTTCACTCTGTCTTCTACCTCTCACATGCTCTCTACACCTCTTCTGTAATGTTCCCTGGGTCTGAGGTTGTCCCCTTTCCTCATCATCTTAAGCAATCATGAGTCTGCACTCATTTCTGTTCCCAGAGAGAAGCTTCTTTGGTTAGGGCTGAGAGTATAATTTGTATATGGGTATAAACAAATTAAAATGAATTTTTTGGTGGATATATTTAAACTTTTGTTAATATCTTAGTCAACAGATTGGCCAATAGAATATTTCTTCTTTTCAAATTACCAACTCTGGGTAAATAATTTTCTTTTAAATCATATTTGTAATATGAAATTTTCCTCCCTAAACAATGGATTATGTATTTAGCCATAAATACTTCTTTAATGTGTCTTAGAAGGTAAAGTCTTCCTCTCTGTGGTTTGTAATCAGAATAAGGAGATAAATCATTAAAAAGAAGAATGGATTTGGGTGTGTAGAAGTGAATATCCCTGGTTTAGTGCCTGTAAGCAAGGATTAGAAGTACAACAGGAGGAACATCCACCTTTTGATGTCCGACAAAAACTTCATGGAAGAAATAAAATTGTAGAAGAGAAAACCATGACAGTTTTTTACACCAGGAACACTATATGCTTTCTAGGATATGAACTTTCTCCCTAAAGTTTAGTTTTCAAATTGCTCATTGTCATCTCCTCCAAGGCTTGGTTCTGAGAACCTCGCTGGCGTGATGTGTAAATGAAGAAATGACAAATACACATGCAGAAAATCTGAGGTCAGATAAAGGGTATGCAGTGTGATGGAGGGTACCTATTCTGCTACCTGGAAACTTATCAGGTTTATTATGTGCAGCCCAGGGAGGAGGGGGTTAGCTAGTCTCCATGGGAGGTCTCTGTAGGTGAACTCATGTTATAAAATTCAAGATAATGAAGCTGTAGTTCATAGTTTCTTCATACATTAATCATTCGTCAACAGTTGTACATGGATCAGAGGAAGGCTCTGCCACCCCTCTGAGCGCCACCTAAGCAAGACTTTGAAGCATCAGTGTCCTTGACATGACTGTCCTTGCACCAATAACACAAACTCATTGTTTCATCTGCTCCTACACATTTCTTCAGGGCTGTCTCCACTCTCCACAGCTCATTGTGGTATATAACTTTCAAATGTTCAGGCTTTGGTTAATCATATTTTAATTCAATTTCTCATACCAAGATTTTTCAATTCTTACTTCAATTAGCAACTTGGTTAGATAGTGAGATGCTTATGAGATTAGTAAATTCTCTACAGAGATCTCCTATGAAGACTAGCTAACCCTTTCTCCTTGGGCTACACGTAATAAAGCTGACAAGTTTTCAGATAGCAGAATAGGTACCCTCCATCACACTGAGCACACTCTACCTGAACTCAGATTTTTCTGTGTGTTTATCTGTCATTTCTTCATTTACTCATCACCCCAGCCAGAGTAACTTCCAGAACTAAGCCTTGCAGGACATGACAATGAGCAAATTGAAAACTAAACTTTAGGGAGGATGGCTGTGTATCACCTTCATATTCCAGAAAGAATATGGTGTTCCTGGTGTAAGCTTGTATTTCTGGTGTTCCTGTTGTAAGCTTGTATTTCTGGGTGTGTCTGTGAAAGCATTTTCAGGGGAGATTAACTAAAGAACATTACTTAGTGCACTGAATGCAGGTAGCACCATCCAGTAGGCTGAGGCTGGGATGAAAGAGGGTATGCTCTTCATTCACAGAGTACGCAAATACATTAAATAAATTATAATATATAATATATTATATATTATATATTATATATTATATATTATATATTATATATTATATATTATATATTATATATTATATATTATATATTATATATTATATATTATATATTATATATATGTATATGTATGTATAATATATATTATATATATAATATATAATATATAATATATTATATATATGTATATGTATGTATAATATATATTATACATACATATACATATATACATACATATATATACATATATATACATATATATGCATATATATATACATACATATACATATATACATACATATATATACATATATATACATATATACATATATATGCATATATATACATGCATATACATATATACATACATATATACATATATGTATATATGTATATATAATTTATATGTATATATATATATATATATATATATATATATATATATATATATGAGTTGCCTTGGTCATCGTGTCTGTTCACAGCAGTAAAACACTAACTAAGACACATGTTTACTTAGGTTTAATCCCCAGTACCACAAACACAAACAAACTCTATATCCTAGGGTCCTCCTGAAAAAGTAGAATGCTTAACACCAAGCATGTAGTTAAGGAGTGATAGGGATGTGGTTGAGGGAGCACCCCTATCTAGGAGGAGGAAGCTGCTAGCATAGACATGCTTCTCTCTGTTTCCTGGCTGTCACCGTGTGAGCTGCTCCACCCACATCTCACCGTGGATGGACAGAAGCTTCTGGAGCTGTGCCTTAGTTTGGGTTCTTAGTTATCTTTCATAACTTTAGGTATAAAATCTAAGCTGCATTTTGTTGTGTCTTTATTGAATACACTCAATGGGCAAAAATAAAAATATCACCAAATTGTTCATTGAAAGATGTTTTTCACAGCTGCTGAGATGTCTCAGCAGGTAACAGTGCTTGCTACCTGAATTACATTCCTGGGACCAACATGATAGGAGAGAGAGCTGAGTCCTTGAAAGTTACCCTCAAACCTCACACATGTGCTATGGCATATATGCACATGCCCCTTACACACTAGCAAGCACAATAAATAAATGATTTTTTAATTAAAGAAATATGGTTTACATGGTTTTTTTATTCAAATACTAAGATGCTACAGATGACGATTCTTGCTATTCTAGATTTAAAACTCCTAAGCACTCAGGCAATTACTGTGTATTCCAGAAATTATCTGGTAGCCATTCTTCTACCATTGAAAGAGCCATTTATTCTGCAACCCTGAGCAGAGCTCTGAAACGCAAGGCATGGGTCACTCATGATTTCTGTTTTCCCCTTAGCCTCTCTAATTACCTACACTTTCACTCTGTCCCTGAAGATCCCCCATTCTGTTATAGAGTTTAGAGGTTATTCATAAAACGATTGTAGGGATTTAATATGTTACCCCAGTGGACTTTTCCATTTTAAAATAAAGACGACACAAAAGGCCAAAGCTTTATCCAAGACATGAATGACTATAAATGGAATAAAGTCAGGTGTTTTAAGTGTGTGGTGGGTGAGGGGATTTTTATTATTATAAAGAGGATATATCCTGTTATATCACTCATTTTATAAGAAACCGTTTGACATATATTACTTTTAATGATTGAGCTGTAGTAGTTATAATGAGGATAGTTACAGCTAATGTCAGGCTGTTGATAAGTATGAACAGTTGCTATTTACTGCATCCTGGCCTAGACATTTAAAATGCATTATCATTTAATCCATATCTGTCTTTATAGCTTAAATACAGAAATGATAATGCCTCAAGATGTTATGAATGTACCCAAAGAATTCAAACCAGGGAATGTAAATAGCTGTATCAGAACTGCTAAATGTTCCCTGGGGAAGAATAAGCAGTCCTTGTGAGCAGAGTGCATGCTAGTGCTCAGAGATGGGTCTTTTCTGAACCAGAATGCTCTGAGTCCTCAGAGGTGTCATGGCCTTTTATTCAACTGTCCTCCACAACCAGACCCAGGATCTGGCTGCACTTTTCTATTTGCTGTAGCCACAAGAGTTCAGTACCATCACACTTCATCCCTTTCCTCATATATATCTCTCTCCCTCCCCTGTACCAATTCTGTCCTTCAAAATCAGGAAGCAGGCTGAGGTGCTAGTATCTTTCCCATGAAATTCCAGAAGGATCTAATTAATCTTATATGATTTTATTACAGTCAACCACTTTAAACTGGCATGTAAATGTCTACAAATATTACACAATTCTTTCTCAAAGTAATTTGCTTTGAAACCCATGTTCACACAAACTTATGGGAGTGTCAGCTTTAGATAATACAATCCCAGAGGTGACAAGACCAAAGCCCAACATATTCTAGAAACTGAGCTATGGTCAGTTTGTTTATTCCAGCATAGAACCTGAGTTTTCTGACTTCTCATCCAACTTACACAGCAAAACTTTTTTGATCTTTTTTTTTTTTATTTTTCAGATAATGAGGATAAAGAAGGAACACAAAATCTGGCACTCTTGCTTCTTTATTTTTCCATTACTAGAGTCAAATTGCAAGCATCCTTGTGGTAGCAGCCGTGTCTTCATGTCTCTTGCTGCTATCATACGTATCGCATGTCAACCATGGAAGGGAGAGCTACGCCTCTTTCCTTGAAGAAAAAGTCCAGGTATTAGTTCGTGTTCCCAATCTAAGCCAAGTTCTTTATTTCACCAGGAACATGAGTGTGATTTAGTGAGGCTACTTGGTTTCCCGCCCTTTCCACCACATCAGAAACTTCTACCTTCTTCTAGTTAGAAGTACAATTTTTAAGGGTATTTTTAAGATGCCCAATATTGTGTGGCTTTTGATTTGTTTTTGTTGTTGTTGTTGTTGTTGTTTGTTTTGTTTTGTTTTGTTTTACATTTCTGTAATACAAAGAAAGATGAAGCAGAAGAAGGATGGGCAGAGGGTGATGCAAACTCTCCTTTGGAAACAACATGTTGTGCTGGCTAGGAGAGGAAAGAAGCAGAAGCCCAGAGCCATGGGTGAGCAAGGGGCAGGCCTAGCATTCTAGATAGTTTTCGCAGGCAGTTTTAAGAAATCTCATGATCTTTTAACACAAAACATGATGTTGTGTCAGAGACATGGAAAATCTCAGACACCTTTGACTCTAAGACAAATATTCAAGATGGAAACAGGCCTCATAGGCATCTTAGCCGATGGTGACACCCAAATGTCACAATGACTTTTCTTAGAGAAGGATCTATAGAATATCTAGGATTTTTACCTTCTTTTCTAAGCATGAAACTAGACACATCTTTTGACATTGCTTTCATTTACATAATATTATTGCTTCTTCTAGATTATTCCTCTTATGACCTGATGTTTAGGGGAAACCTTAGTAGAAGTGGAATGTATGTTGCTCAAATGGGATTGACAGTACCCTGCCTACCAGGGATGTTCCTCAGTGGAAACACCACAGCTATTACAAAGTCAAAGCAATTCCACAGGCATTTCCCAGGACCTGTGGCATGCAGAAGAGCTTAAGCTAAAGCATGAATAATGTTTTTGAGTACATAAGGCTGTATGCCTTTAGCTGTTTTCTCAAGTTGAACCACAAGAGGAGTGAATATTACATGTAATTCAAAACCCACTTCAAGACAAGCACCAATAATAAATTATGAATACCTTAAGTAATACAAATATGCATAAACAAAAAATATTATTTTGCTCACAAAATTAGTCAATATAAAATCCAAACAGAAAATTTCTAGAAATCTCCTAAACTATGAATATACTGGAAAATAATGTTGTAAGCAGGATGAAGAAAGTTGCTTGACAACAAAGTAATTGGTAGGGTGAGAATGTGTAGGACTGACTTCATATTCATACATAGAAATTGGTTTCCTTCAATGATCATTTTATTCAAAAATCATCTGTTGAATGCTATATGAAAGGCATTTTCATATAAGAAAGGGAATCTAATGTTTATGGAGCATCCCATGTAGTGGGAACTCCACATATTGACTTCACCAAACCCTTATAATAATTCGCTAAGGTAAATTTTACTCTGAGTCACATGAGATTTCCATTTTGTGGGTCAAAAGGCTGAATATTGGCAATTCATAGAGTTTGACCTGAAGGTTAATGTTTTCATTTCATAGGTGGCTCAGAGAAATTAAATTTGTCTAAACTTATACAGCAAATAACTGGCAGGGTTGGGATTTCAATGCATGCTCTTTCTTAGTCTCCTATCATCTTTTAGTTTATCTAAGGTGATAATGATTAAATCAGAGGACTCCACCCCAACCCAAACTAAAATCTATTGCCCTCACCCCCATTCAATCAATAAACCTGAATACTTGGAATGTCTTACTTTTGAAGTTGCGTGATTCTACCAAAATTCAAATTTTTCTACACACCTTTCATTCGCTTCACTATAGCTAATGGCTACTCACTAATATTCACTGTTTGTCAGAACCAATATCTTGTGCATCTTGTACATGTGATCAGAGAAAAAAATCACAGGCATTTATGAAGACAAAGTTACAAACTTGTTATAACCAATGCCAGTTCTTTAGTTACTGTCCTTTGCTGTGAAAAACCACTATAATATAACCAATGCCATTTCTTTAGTTACTGTCCTTTTGCTGTGAAGAAACACTATAACCAATCCAACTCTTATTAAAGAAGGCATTTAATTGGGAGCTTACTTACAGTTTTGGATGGCTACTCTATAAACAGCATGGTATAAAACAAGCAGGCATGGCACTGGGGCAGTAGCTAAGAACTTCACATCCTGATACACAGGCAGCAGACAGAGAGAGACAGAGGCAGACACAGAGAGAGAGAGAGAGAGGCAGTCAGAGACAGACACAGAAACAGAGAGAAAGAGAGACAGAGATGGAGAAAGAGAGACAAAAACAGAGAGAGACAGAGAAAGACAGAGATAGAGCCTAAGCCTGCCCACCGACCCCCAATGTCATACCTCCTCTAACAAGGCTATATATCTCCTCAACAGGATATACCTCCTAGCCTTTCCCAAACAGTTTCACCAGCTGGAGACCAATCATTCAAGGAGCCTATAAGGTCCATTCTCACACTAACCACCACAGGACATGTTAGAAAAAAAAAAAAATCACAGTTCAGCCTTCTGCCCACTGTATTATACGTATTTGTATTTGTCTTCATTCTCTACTAGTCACTCCCTGAGGTCAAATTCTGGTTTTGTTGCAATGTAGAGAACACCTATAGTTTTTATAACACAAAACACTAGAGCATTTCTAGCATGAGTGGTGGTAATCAGAAACACCAGGGCTGGACAGTGTGAAAAGACACTCTGCTTCTTCTCAGAAATTGCATTCACAGAGATGTTTGCCACTCCTTTTCACGCACAAGGTATTTTTGCTAGATGTTGAATGATACACCCATGCGTCCTCTAGGAAGAAAAGAAAGACAGGCTATGGCCTGAAAAATAAAATACGTTAAAAACAACAGTAGAGGTCCGTGGCTCTCACATATGCAGTTAGATCAAATTCTCCTGGAGGGCTCATTAAAACATGAATTGTCAGGTCTATACCAGAGTTTCTAATGCAACGTATAGAACTGGTGCCTCCAAATGTTATACTCATGCTGCTCATCCTGCAAGTAGACTTTGAAAGTCTATAGAGTTAATCATTAAAGACTGGAAAGGCCTGGGTATCGTTAACACTGCCTGACTCAACCCAAAGAATCAGGCATATCTGAAATACATGTAGAGCTATTATGTTACAGTCCTTGGTGCTTTGAAGGCACTCTAGCTCCATGCAACCTGAAGCTTCGCTTGACTCTGATCAAATGCTACCTAACACACCCTCAGAATCTGGCAGGACCAGAAAGAGCAGCCAACCACCTATACATTAGAAGATTTAGACACATTTCCAATGGAGTCATTCCCTAACCTCTAGTTTCCTTCAGTTTGTCTCTGATGAATTGCTTATTAAGAAGAAAAAAATGAGTCCGTAGGACCCTTTGCAGTAATTAACTTCCTGATGACACTAGAGTGTCTTGTTGCTTTGTAAGCCCTTTCCAGAATTCTTAGATTTGTAATATAACTATAAAAGTCAGCACAATTTCCTTTCATAACTACTTAACATCTTGTTTCCAATGATCTATAGAAATCAAATTTTGTAAGTCTCTACGAGCTAAAGCTGGTTTTAAAGCTACTATGATATCCTGTGTCTCTGGTGATCCAGCTTAAAATGGTACAAGATATTTGTATCACACACTCTCACCAATGGGTCCCATCAGTGTATCTGAACCTCAGTGCGGGTTGTTGATTTAAAAAGTGAGAGGTCTGAGGTTTAATCAATATTTTTCACATTGATTAATGGACCTCAATCCATATATGCAGCGAAGTGCAATGTTCAGAAAGCACATTCAATGAGGTAGGATCACATTTTTCTTTTTTTATCTTACCAAGTAAGAAAATGGAATCAATAAAGGGAGCAAAGGGCCTAATGAACAGCCCTCATGATGCAGACTGTATACCTGACAGAATTTGAAAAGTACAGACACCTTCATCTAAAAAGAGAACTGAGGCTAAAAAGATAGCCTTGGAAATTAAGAACACTTGTTGTTCCTGCAGAGGAACAAGCTTTCATTCCCAGTATCCACATAGTTGCCCACAACCATCCATAATTCCTCTTCCAGAGAATTTCTCTCCTTGGATCTACACACACACACACACACACACACACACACACACACACACACGCACATGCGCAAAAAAACACTCATACACATAAAAAATAAATAGCATTTTAAAGCCTTCTAATCCATATGCATATCTGTTTATCTGTTACCTTTTTCCTGTTCTATGATTAGAAGCAACCCAGAGTCTATTTTTCAGCTTAGTAATGGTACTAGTCATGTGTCAGGATAAGCAAATGGAATAATAGCCAGAGCAATAAAAATCAAAGAAGAAACGCAAGATGAAGCAGGGTGACAGAGATTTCCTTACTATAAGAGACAAAAAATTTAGCACAGCATACTTAAGAATTATAACAATGCCATTCTACTCTCTCTTGAATTCTTCCCTTCATGAAGAATATCCAACATGCTGTACAAATCTGGGGAAGAAGCTCATGGTTCTCTCTGATGCCTCAGATGAAAGCAAAGTACTGAAGAATTTTAAGCATAACCTTGAAATGCTCATAGCTGTTCATAAAACACCATTGTGAATTACAGAGAAGGGTGAAATTTGTTTCAAAGAGACACTTGGATTACTTTTATGTTTTTATGATCATATCAGTTTTGAAAAGAATGTAATCACTGTCAATGTAGAACACATCTAAAATAAAATACTTCAATGTTTAAAATAAGAGTTGCCCCAACTACTAAAATACAAACCACTTTCCCACAGAAGATAGAGAAGCCTAAATTCTCAGATCAACAGAAATGACTCTAGAATATTAGCATGCCAGGATATCTGAACACAAAATCATTTCTCCCAGAATATTTTCTCTTATTCTGTTTATATGGCATGCAGTAAAGCTAAAAGTAAACATAAAAGCAAACATGATTTGCATTTGTGTACAGTAAAGTGTCACTAATTTAGAATCAACTAAATTAGACTTTCATCAACAGAACAGGTTGGGATCAATGTTCATTCTATCTCCACAAAATAGTTTACTAAATAATTCAATAACACAAACATGGTTCTAAGATAGGTTTAATGACTTTGTTATGTAATTCTTTGCATGTAGAGGATACTTCTGGGCCAAATGGTCTTAATCAGTTTCCCAATTAAACAAGAACCAACCCTCATACAACTGGATGTGTGTTGGCCTAAACTCATCAACATTTCACTAATTTCTGACATTCAGAAGGCTTATCCACAATCCTCCTTCTTTCACCCTTTGCTGTTCATCATAATGGTAGTTATAAAGAGCTGCATCCCTCTTCCCACAGGAATTAGGTAGAAAATGCAGAATTCAAAAGTAGAGCTGAGACAAGGAGTCCTTAAGGGTTGAACAGCCTACATAGATTGCAGTTCTTGCTAAACCCTATGCTCATCCCCAGAACTTTCATAACAAAATACCACCTGGGATACTTTGCAACAGGAATATGTCCTCTAGTATTTCTGGAAAGGAGACTTAAACAGAGGTATTTCCAACCCATACTCCTCTAAGGAACTCAAAGACTGCAAAGCTAGTTCCTACAGTGCCTCTCAGCACAGGATGGCTACAGGTAATCCTGACTATCCACCCATGGTCTTCTATGTGCATTTAGCAATGTGTTCCACAATTAACCCAGGACTTCTACATATGTCATCCTACTGGATGTTCATACTTAGCTGTTCAAGTAGTAACATTTTCATGGCCCATAGTCACATAGTCTGGGCATTCCAGGGTCCAATTCTGTGGTATACTATGCTATTTCCGTCTATCCTCAAAGTAGTTCACACTGAACCTAAAATGTTTTCATGGCATTTTTCCATTGTAAGAAAACTATTACCAATTTCAATACTAGTGTTGAAAACTGTGGCATATGAGCCACTTTGGAGTTGAAGGGATGAGAAGCAACTACTTACATTCAGTGGAATTTTCAAATGTCTGCAGACATTCAGAAGGCTTAAAATACAAGTTTAATTTTCAAGAGTTGGACAAAGACAACCATATGTATTGAAGCTTCAAAGCTTCAGTCAGAACAGAAAAGTCATGGAAAGGCAAGAAAGTAACTCTGGGGCAAAGGGGGAGTCAGAGAGAGTAGAGAGAAAAGAAACATTAGTCAAGGACTTGGTAAGTTATAACCACTGACTTATGCCCTCTCAAGCAGACTATGGGCATAGTACCTAACTGCTCTCTATGGCTAGAATTTCAAGCCATGCTCAAATACTGTCTTCAAACACACATACCATGATACCTTTAACCAGATGGTATTTTTCCAAGAACATGACAGGGGAGAAACCAATTGTGACCATCTGGGATTTGGAGCTGGTCTGACTCTCCTGTCTGACCCCCAACCATGGCTCACATGCCTCTCCTAGGGTAGTTCTCCACTCACACGGTGTTCTTCTCTCCTTCTGTACTTCATTGCTTCCTTCTGGGAAGGCCTCTCCTCCACTGCTCCACCAAGAAAGCTGCTATTCACTCTAGAGAAAGCTTTCTTCTATGATGGCCTTAAATTAACCACTGTCTCCTAGCTATGTTTCTGAAGACTCAACTATTATTTTGTTTTATAACATTGTCATTGTTAGATCATACATTTGATTCCCTTCCTAGAAAGATGAGAACTTAAGAAGTCTCTTTAAGTTACAGGAATAAAGCATGCTTTTAGTCACAATTAAATATCAGGGAATTGAGATGAAACTCTTCCTCTTTGTAGTATGACTTTGCAGTTTCTCTCCTAACAAAAATATGTGGGAGTGTGTCTGTCTCTAAGATGGTGTCTTGTTCTTTGTACTATCTCATCACTGTTTCAACTAACATTACATATACTATCTAAAGTTAATGCACTTTTATTTAAATTATTTCTCTAATACCATGAGTTATGAAAATAAAGAAAAATAATTCAAAAAAAATTGTTGGGTATAGTTAAACATTTATCTCTATGCTTTCCAGCAAACAAATTCAAGTAAGAAAAGATGGTTTTACTATAATTAAAAATCAATCCAATTTCTCAGAAGGGAAATTGTCTTAGGACAAGTACTGGAGAAAAACTTATCACACGTTCCTCAAAGAACAACAATTTATCTCTAATGAGCACAGTGCCCAAAACACCATTACTCCTTCCTGGGGTAGACTGACAATGTCCATCGGAGTCTTTGTTTTCTGTTCTTCACACCATACCATAGGGCAGCAATTGCAAGTGATCTACTAGAAGAAGAAAAATGTAGTCTAATGGCTTACTCATAAGTGAGTATATATAAAAGTAACCAAAATCATGACCATGACCATGCATCCCCATGTGAAGAGTATTATATACAGAAAAAAATAAGTGCAAAGTTTGGCTGCATTTGTGTGTATCTTTTCAGGGAACAGAACTTATGAAGATTTATTGGATTCTCAGACAAGCCCGTAAGGTAAAAATAACAGAAAGCACTAATGTGGAGGAGCACGCCACCTGAGGATGCTCCTGTAGATGTATTCATTTATCTCTAGTAAGATTTTTGACAGTCATTTGTTCATCTGTATTGCCTTATTCTTTAACATAGATCCTGATATCAGGCTAGGCTGTGGATATCTGCCCAAATTTGTGTAGTGAAATCTGAATTCTTAACATAGCAGTAATAGAGAATGCGACCTGTATATGGAACTCTGCCATGAGGGTGCAAACCTTGAGAGTGAGATCAGTGTCTGTATGAAAAGAAACATAGATGACTTTCCTCATCATCATGTGAATATATAACCGAAAGACGGATGTCTGTCAATTAGAAGTGTGCCACCAACAGTCAGTCACCTGACCTGCAGATACCTCAAGCTTAGACTTCTTTGTCTCCAGAGCTATGAAAAATCAACCTGTGTTGCTGAAGCCACCCAATCTATGGTGGCCTGTAAAACAACCTGTATTCAGCTGGGGAGAAAGCAAGTGCCACATGAGTAGGAACAGGCAGGTACTCACAATGGCTGAGAGGACCTCCAAGTTAAATAGTTCTTTACAGCTCTAACAGTCACCTGATCTAAAGAAACTTGAGGAGCCATCCAAGGATGACTCCTGATTACAAAGTAGTAAGAAAGTATTCTGGGGTAAAGCCAGAACTGCCCTGAAGAAATCATTTGTAAACATCTCCAGTGAATGAATGATCAAGGCCTCAAAGTTCCTTACCATAGATCAAGATTACCATAATTTTAGTCGCTTTTATATCACTTGCCTACAGAAGTATGTCAGCCTATCCAATTATATATGTGTGTTCAATGGCGGCAGTTGGCAATATTGATATACATTTTCCTTTTAAATGGACTGATCACTCATTTAGCTGTCATTTCGCATCTGCCACCAAAAGAGAAAAGACAAATTGAGTCCATTTTTCAAACCCAGCAGACTTATTTATTTTGTTAAACACAACATATTCATCTCTGCTAGTTTTCACATGGCAATGAGAACTGAGCCATTTGAATGTAAAACTAATTAATGGAAATAACCTTTGAATTGCTAAACTGGCTGTCTGACATTGCTGATTAGATTATCATGGGAATAGCGAGTTGTGAAATGTGTTATTAAAATAAATCCAGACTTTCATTTTTATCCTTGGAGAAGGATTTAAGCAGCTTTCTAATTGAGAATTCTGTGTTGGGTAGTGGCACTGTTTTTCTTTTCATTTATTTATGGTGTGTGTAAATGTAGCCCAACACCATGTGTTCTGTTCAGAAAGACAACTCAGAATGAGTTATCTTGAAAATTCTTTACTAGAGTTAGAAGGAAGAAACTTCAATACATTCGTTCTAATCAAGAGAAGGGGGGCAGTGAAGGTCTATTTATTTAAAAAGGAAAAGGAAAAGGGGAAGGAGGGAGAGAAGGAAAGAAGGAAGGAAGGAACAAACAAACAAAAAAAATCCTCAAATCCTTCTAGTAACCCATACTTGTTCAGGAGTATGAACACCCTGTGCTGGCATGACCAACAAAAACAGTTCCAGAGAAGAACCTAAAAATGCATCTAGGGAGGACATTCAACAACTGACTCTCACCTTCTGTTCTGTTTTATTTCTTCCACCCTCTTTCTTTGACATGAAAATGTGAGAATTTTAATTTCTCTGCATTAAAAAAATGGCATCTAAATGAATCCCACATTAATCTCTCTATATAATTAAGATCTCAGTGTTGCTCAAAAGCTGAGAAAAAATAGTTTATCAGAGAAGTCTAGGAGCTGAGGTCTGTGTCATCCTCTACAGTCAAAAGAACCAAAGATGCCAACATTGAGCTCTTTACCCCATTACCAGCTGCTGCCAGAAGACAGGGTTCCCTTTTAAAACACCTTCCAATTGTACAGAATTCTTTTTATTCTTTCTTTT
>LR752232.1:27323-72991 GCA_902729485.2 Mus minutoides | reverse complement strand
TTTGGCTTTTTCTAATTTTAATGGTGCTTTTATTAATTATTTGAGAATTTTGTACAATGTATTTGATAAAATTCATACCCCTCCCTACCCAGTTAAGTTTATGATCTCAACTGTCTCTCTCTCTCTCTCTCTCTCTCTCTCTCTCTCTCTCTCTCTCTCTCTCTCTCTCCCCTTCTCTCTCTTTCTTCCTACTGAATCCAGTTTGTGTTGGCCAAATACTCTTGGGCTACAGTGGAGGGTAGCTGACACAACAAGTATCACACCACCGAAGAAAATAGACTTTCCTTCCCCCAGTAGCAATCAAATCCCAACAGCTCCACAACTAAGGGGTGGGACAGCCATTTCCCTTCCTCCATCCTGGGATTTTGCCAGGCTTGAGCTTGCAGAGGTTTTGTGCATGCTTTCACTATCACTGTGAGTTCATATGTGCATCTGGAAAATGCTGTTTCTTTGAAGTTGTTTGCTTCTTGCCTCTCCTAAGCTCTCTGTTACCTTATTTACAATAATCCTTGAGCCTTGAAGGGAGGGGTGTGATTAAAGACACTTCATTTATGTCTGAGCACTCCAAAGTCCCTCACTTTCTATAGGTTGTCCAGTTGTGAGTCTTTGTGTTAATTACCAGCTATCACAAGAAGCTTCTCTGATGAGGAATGGTAGCAATATACTAGTGTATGGGTATAGTGATAAGATATTAGGGGTTCTTTTATTGTTATGTCCTTTTAACATAATAATAGTAGAAAGTTTTCCACTAGGGCTCATGTCCTATCTAACCACAGATACTCCATCTAGTTGACAATTTGGGGTATGGGTTCTGTTCCATAAAACGGGACTTGAATCCAATCATAAGTTGGTTGGCTAATCCCATAACATTGCTAGTATTATTTTACCAAATGGATATCTTGCCAGGCAGGTGGTTACTGAAGCTCACAAGGTTCACAGCAGGGTGGGCGACACTGATGATTAATTTTCTTCTCCAATAGCTTACACAGAATCTTCCAGTCTTATGAAAGCTAACCAGGAAGGGTGAAACTTCCAGATGAGGATCAATTAAAGTTCTCCATGTTCTATGACTCAAGTAGGTGCTGTCTTCAGCAGTGAGGTCTTAAAATCAAGTCTTGGAGTCTAAGCAATAGCATGAGACATATCCTGTAATGTTTTCAAAACTCTATGGGATCCCCCCAGCCAGCAACTCAAAAAGAGGTAACTTATTCCTTGCATTGGCGTTTTTATTTGGTAGTATATACCATTTAAGTGTAGTATTGTCCTCCCTATTATAGGGCAACTTCATTTAAACTCTTTACATATATAAATGATCAATAGATGTACATTTATGTACACACACATACATACACACATGTGTATATATACACATACATATACTTTAGGATGCTCTACAGTAGTGTGTTTAACATAACTTTTTCCAGGAGGTCATTAGTGTTATCTCTTTCTATATTTCCTCCTCTAGTTTCCCTTTCCATCCCCCAACCCATTTAAAGCTTCCTGTTCCAATATTCTACTTTTCCCCTTTCTTATAAGCTCACTCTCCCCATGGCCACATACTTGTTTCCTAACCGTATGAGATTTCTAAATAACACACAGGTATCTAAAGATTCAAAGCTCACATCCACATATGAGAGAAAACATGGAATCCTTGTCTTTCTCGTTCTTGGTTCCCTCACTTATGATGATTGCTTCAATTCCATATATTTATCTTCAAATTTCATAATTTAATTTTTCTTAATTCTGAATAATATTTCATGTAGGCTTAGATTTTTCAAAACTTACTTTAATAGGGATTCTTAAATACATTAGTCTCCTTATACTCCAGCAACCTTAGGTAGGGGATGAAGATGGTTAATAGGACAAGGGGAATGTGGACCTACTTAGAAGTAGTTCTTTAGAGCTATTTTCACCTTTATTGTCAGGATATCAACATTCCAGAGCAGTGTCTCCATCCAGAAGAAACCACAAGGCTCAACCAAATCTGCACAAGTCCATAGAGGAAACATGAAGCAGCTGGAAACCCACATGAAGTCTTTGGTGAATTTCTCTTTACAAAGTCATGACAAGTGGAAATCAGGGAAGGCCAGCAGAGCATTGCAAGGCAAACCAATGCCAGAGCATCTTCTCACTATCTGCAGGGTTATGTTTATATTTTATCTAAACATCACTTGTCCTCTCAAGTGTTCATCCCAGCCAAAAAAACAAAAAAACAAAAAAACAAACAAACAAAAAAAACAAAACACGTGTCCTTTCATAAATCACATGTCCTTCCAGAAAAATACCACATGCCTGCTCTCAGCAAAACATCCTTTCTTGTGTCTGCTTCAGCAAAACATCCTCCCATATGTCTGCCTCAGTAAAACATCCTGTCATAAGACAGCTTCCAGAAAAATATCACATGACACAACTGAGTCTCCCAAGAAACCAGAAATTTCCACTTCAATTCCATCATGTAAATGTACCATATTCACAATATCTATTCATCAGTTGATGGATATCTATAGAGTTCCCATTTTGTAACTATTGTGAATAGAGTATCAATGAACATAGATGAGAAACTATTTCTGTAGTAAGAGTGATAGAACTGGTTCTTTTGGTAAACCTAATTCCAGCTCTTTGAGAACCTCCACACTATTTTCTATAATGGATGCACCAAGTCATACTCCCAACAGCAGTGAATAAGAGTTCCTTCCCATTTCCCCCAAATCCACACTGTTTAGATAGATCTTTATCCCAATTTTAATTGGTTGTTTGGAGGCTGTTGGTTTCTTTGGTTGTTTGGTTTTGGTGTTTAGGTTTTGGTTTTGTTTCAGTTTTAGTTCTTTTTATATTCTGCACACTAATCCTCTGTCATATATAAGTGAAAAGATTGTCTTCCATTTTGTAGCCGGCCTCTCGATTAAGTTTTCTTTTCAGTAACAAAGCTTTTCTTAATTTCATGAAGTTCTGCTTGTTGATTGCTATTTCCTGGATAACTGGAGTCCTGTTCTAAAATACCTTACCTGAGGCTATATCCTAAAATGTACTCTCCACTTTAATCTTCTGTAAGTTTCGGAATTTCAAGTCCATTAGGTTTTTTGGTTCATTTGGAATTTATTTGTGTACAAAATGGGAAATTCTGATCAGTTTTCATTCCTGTATATCCAGAACTGTGTGATTAATTGTAATGCTTGTGTAATTGGGAAACTAGAAACTACCACTCTCAGAGAGGTTTTAAGAGAGGAGGAGAGTAGCACATAGGTTAATAGGAAGATAAAGAAGGAATATGAGGGGGAAGGTTTAAGTGGAGAGATGGGAAAGAGGGAAGTGCAGCGTAGAAGGTAAAGAGGTGTAACTAACATTAAGGATGTTTGAAAAAGCCACATAGCCACATGAAAAATGTTTTTATAAGATAGATACACACACACACACACACACACACACACACACACACACACATATATATATATATATATATATATATATATATATATATATATATATATGTGTGTGTGTGTATATATATATATAAATTGAAATTACCCTGCACAAAAGACAAGGCTCCTCCCAAGAAGCCATAGATTGCCAAAGTCAAAGCCCAATGCCAGGTACTGGATCCTTGCCCTTGAGTTAGTCAGAAGTGTCCCAGAGACTACCAAACCAATGCAGGCTATTGCTGTTTCCTCTTTTTGCCCACCAGAACTTGATGATAAGATTCTACATGGAAGACACCACACACTTTTACCACAGAACATGAAAAAAAAATCAATTTTGTATTAAGCAAGAAGTTTCCTTCCTGTTAGCTTTCATAGTACCAGAAGGTGTTATCTAGTCTCCTCAGAGAAAATGTAATCAACTGTCCCATCTGTCTCTGAACTCTGAGCTTCAGAATGGATTCAATAGTAGCATGAAAGTTATAGGGATAGCCAAGCACTTTCTGATCAGATTTAAGGTCTGAGTCACAGGAGGAAACACATACCTGTTAACTGTAAATCTGGTTAAAAAAAATCCACATCTGTATATCAATACATAAGTGTATCTCTCAGACCTCACCAGTTTTTTTCTGCAGTGAATAGTGATTAATAGAGAAACTCACAACTGGTCAAAGTTCAAACAAACCTTTGTGGAATTCTCAGCCACAAATGAGATATCTATATTACCCTCAATACTTAATATAGCTCAAGAACTATAGTGAAGAAGGAACAGAAAGATTGTAAGATCCTGAGTTCAGGTATGATTGGATCAAAAAATGTCTTCCAAATGTGACAGGACCACCACGCTCATGAGCTCATAGCTGCTGTGGTTATCTGCACAAAAAAATCAAGGTACTTCAATTTTGTAGTATGGAGGGGGTAGGAACTTAGGAGCTCCCATGCCTAACTTAAGAACTCTTGACAGTTGATGGTTTGGAGGTAAAGGATATCAAATTTGTTGCTGTGATAAAATACCATGAGCAAGGCAAATTATATTTTAAAAAAATAATAATTTAATTTGGCTTATGACTTCCAGAGAACTGGAATTCCTAGTGGGGGTGGGGGAGGCAGTTTGGCAGCACAAGCAGGAAGCTCAGAGCTCACATTTTGAACCATGAACATAAAACAGAGAGATTGGACTGGAACTGATACAAGGCTTTTGATCTCAAAGCCAGTGACAGGTTTCCTCCAGCAAGCCTGCCCTTCCCAAGCATTGCCATCAACTGGGAACAAGTTCAAATCCCAGGCCCTACAGGGACCATTTCTCACATGAACCATCAATGTTAAGAGAGAACAAAGGCAGTAGTTAGATGACATAGGATGGTGCTGCAAGAGGCAGCGTTAATAGCGCCTGTTGAAGGCTAATAACTAACTTTGGATTTGTCATCAATATTTCAATCTAACACTCACTACAGTGGATATTTGAGAGTTGCTTCTATAAAAAAATAAAATATGAGCAGAAATTCCTCCAGCTAATTTGAAATACAATATTTTTAAATTATACTTGCTTTTTCTGTATAATTAATATTTTTAAGCAAGTATCTCTGCCAGCAGTGAGCCTCAATCTTCTGAAATTGAGTTTACTTAAGTTCTTATGATAAACCACTACTTTAACTTCAGTCTAGGGAAACAATGGAGGACGCCTGGCAGTGCTTTATAGCCTCTGTGAGCCATGGGCTCCTTGTCTCCTTCCATAGACCACAACTCAGGAATTACGCTGGCTTTCTCATCTTTCTGTATGGAATAACAGGAAGTTTATTCTTTCAGCAAAATGCTGAAGACAATCGATGTGACTTTCTTTTGCCTCTCTCTGTCCTGTATACCACCTGCCATGTTATAAAGAACTTAAAACTGAAGTATCTAAACCAGTGGTTCTCAATCTGTGGGTCATGTCCCCTTTGGGGGTGGCATATCAGATATCCTGCATATCAGATATTCACATTCCATAATAGTAGCAAAATTACAGTTATGAAGTAGCAATGGAACGATTTTATGGTTCAAGGTCATCCACAGGAGGAACTGAATTAAAGGGCTGCAGCATTGGGGAGGTTGAGAACCACTAGTCTAGAATGTTCTAGACTCTTCTGTATTCTGCTTCTTAGAGCTCCTGACCATGACCCTTGATGTGCAACATATTTTCTCCTGTTTTGAAACCATACACTGACTTCTTTTTTTAGCACCTTCACTACCATATCGGTAATATATACATACATAAGATTGTGGCTGACCTTGAGGTCTAGCAGGCATAGAAACATCCATCTGTAAACAACACTAACCAGTTTGCTTTATTTCCTTTTATCTGAAATCAACTCTAATAGGAAAGAGTCCTGTTGAGTACAAAGTCCAAGAACAAAAATGCACACAGCTCTCTGGTCTAATGAAAGTATTTTAAATGGGTAATAAGGCATGAGAAGAGAAAAAATTATATTACAGGTCACTGAGCTGACTGATCAAGTACAGAATTCTCTCCAAGGTAACAGTCAATACCCAGCATGCACTTAAGGGGTTGTCAGGCAACAGGAATTTCAGCAAGAGACTTTCTGCTCAAATAAGTTGAAGTTCAATGAAATGGATACACAGCAGAAAGCTACGTCAGTACCACCGTGACACAAATCACATTCTATAGGCCCGAGCTCTAGTTCAGCTGAGTTACAGTCACAGCTTCAGAAAAAAAAAAAAAATACCCAAAGAGAAACAGCAGTTATACTTGAAATTTGTTTTTCAAATGTGCTGTAGACATCCATGGTCTGGGATCAATATTACCTTTAAACCTGAAAGTGTGTCAGGTTTTATAGATGAGTCAGCCTTAGATTCTCGAGTCACAGAGGATTTCAGCATGCCATTTTTATCCTCATTCTTTGTCTTCAAGAGGAATTAACAGTTAAACTACTGACTTATTGCTGCTAACAGAGGAATATTCTTCCAGGGTAGCAATGAACAGGGGAAGCACAGGACAGTGAACCCTGAAGATGAGTGAGCGGCACATGACAGCCACTTCTCATGGCTTCAAAGAAACAAAGTAAAATGTTGCTAAAGTAAGTTTCTCCTTTGTATTCAGAGGCATCATTGTGGGTTTCTAACAATGTTGCGTGTTGCCCAATCTAAAGTTTCTCATCCTATGAGCTCTCTTGCTGTGAGCATGTTACTACAGATCCATCAGAACCACCTATTCCAGTATCAGATAAATCACCATCGCTTCTTGGCATCCCTATCAGTGTTAACATCAAACTCCCAGGTACCTAATGTTTTGAACACAATCTCTGTAATTATCCCTCCCAGGACATCTCCATGGCTACTACACAACAGACCACTTGTATTGTGTTACTATCACAAAATACCATAAACTAAGTACTTTACAAAGAAAATAATTTTTTTTTCCCTCAGTATTCCGAAGACTGAGAAACTCATGATCAAGGAGCTATCAGGGTTGGTGCCAGGCCAGGCTTGTTCTCTGGTTTGAAGATTCAGTATGTGGTGCAAAATACTTTCTAGTTAGGAATAATGCTATAAATTCCCACTGCTGTTGGAAGGAAAGACTAAAAGGGTGAGCAGTTTCCTCCTCTTATGATGATCATTTTATTTAAGAAAGTATGAAACTAAATTAATTAATTAATTAATATTTTAGGTTTATAATCACGCACCACTTAAACCTTAAATCTATAATAAAACTAAACTAGGCTGAATGACAAAAGAAAAAGAATTGCTCGGCTGTGCTTTAGAATGCTGCCATAACGCGATACCCAAACATTCGCTACATCACTTTCCTTTTGAAAACACAAAGAAAATAAATGTCTTCCTCCGGGCTGTACCACGTCTGTATCCCCAGGGGATTCTGGGAAGGACACTGAAATATTGTGTGAGATGGTGAAAAACTGACTCAAACCAGCTGAGCTGTGGAAACAGCGTGCTGTAGTTTCTCCCTTATGGAGTCCCTCCCGGGGAGAACTCGTAAAATGGCAACATGCCGTTTGCGTTTTGTTTTTTTGAGAATCTGCTTACCTGGACTGTAAGTTGTCTTAAAATATAACAATTATTTATTATATCTTACATGACTTGTTTTATTTTAATCTCATTTGTCAGTTAGCCTAATGTTCTCTCACAAGGGAATGAAACTCTGAGTGTGTGTGTGTGTGTGTGTGTGTGTGTGTGTGTGTGTGTGTGTGTTACAATATTGAAAAGGGAGTAGGAAAAAAAAAACAAAGCTGCTGATCTTCGTGATCTGCTAGGCCTGCTGCTGTCGCCTGCAGAGGGGCCACGCAGGTGATTAATGAGAAATGTGAAGCCAGACTTCCCAATGAAAGCTGCTTCCCTTGAAACATTGGACAATCTATGACCCTCTAGGCCTCTAGGTGTATTCGGTGTTTATCTCACAGGGTGGTGTGTACTCTAACACACGAGCATCCACTAACAGCATCTTCAGCGTCTTTGTTGGGCTGATGCCCCGCATACTTGATTTCTTTAACTCCTCAAATGTGACAGGTGTACTACTTGTTTAGAGGATCTGCACACACGATGCTTCCTTCATAGAGCTTACCATGTGGATAATTAGGTATGCATGTGTGTGATGGTTTGCTCAGTTGTCAATTTTCCTCCAGGTATAACTTGTCAACAATTTGGTTGTTTCCGCTGCAAACCTAGGACCACATACTTGTTAAGTAAATAAATAATAAGCTTCAGAGTAATAGCTACATAACTTTTAAACTTTTATTATTTTATGTGTATGGGTACTTTTCCTGCATGTATATCCATGTATCATATGCATGCATTGTTCATAGAAGAAAGAATAGGATCAGGTGCCCTGGAATAAAGTGAGAGACACTTGAGAGCTACCATGTGTATGCTAAGACTCAAAGCCAAGTCCACTATAGAAGCAGACAATGCTTTTAACAGCTGAACCTGTCTCCATTCCCCAAATAAATTTTTTATCCATTCATAGGAACTTGGATTTGTTCAAGTCTCCATGCCTAAAGTTAGTTTCTTATCTTTGTATCACATTACTATATCAAATCTCAATTTAGTTTCAAATGTCAGAGGTATGCTTTTCCACATTTTATTTCAAAGTGCTCCTTCAGAAACCATACTGCAGAAAACAGTCATATCTTTTCAAGAGCTACATGAATGTTTGATAGGATCTATAAGATTACCTCATTTGTTTCTTCTTTAGAATTATAGGCAGCGTGAACAAAACCTAATCAAATGGAACCATTCCGTAGTAAACAGAGTGCTCCCATAGCGAAATTCCTTGGTAGACAATGCAAGCATTTGAAACTTCACGTTTTTTCTCGTTAGGAAATAAAGACAAAACTCCGACACACTCAGTATACCCTAATGATGTTATTATTTTGATTTAGGAAATGCTATTTGAAATTAGGATGTATTTGTGGAGCGAGGAAATAATGGACTGTAGAGAGTAGATATCTGAATTTTCACTTTACTAAAATATCATTACTATTTTCCTATAAGGAAATTAGTACCCTCGGAGGATGATGACCAGATGGCTAATGTTATACAAAGCAGTCTGCACCGCTGTGAGAGAGATTTTATGTAACAACATTATTCAAACCATCGTTCAACATACACTTGGAGGGTCTTAGAAACCTTCAGGCCATGGAGAAAGAAAAGGCTTGATTAAAAGCTCCATTGAGTTCGCACCTTGGGATTGCATGGCTTCCACCTGGCCCTATTCAGCTCACTCTGTTGTACAAGCTGCTCACGCTCCTCCTGTGTTTTATCTTCCTACCTGTGCAGCCTGCAGGACAGCAGCAGGACTGTCACCTCAGCCTGTGCGAAATGCAGACCGTGAGTTCACCGTGGAATCAATGATTTAACAAGCTCTCCGGGTGATTGGTATGCACATTAACTTTGAGACACGCTGCTCTAAACGGTTATACCCCAAGCCATGAGAATTAAACAGAATTTCAGAGTAAAATGAAATAATACAATGGCTCACGTGAAAGGAGTATTAGTTAAAGCTCAGGTAATGGTAATGTTTTGTGGGCTTCTGTAGCAAACAGTCACGCATACCTTCTTTTATTTCTGCTATGCCTCTCACTAGCTTTATGTACTGAGAATTCCTGTCCCTGAGTTAGACCCTCTTGGTCTACATTTTCCTCCAGCCATCTCTGTGTTGCCTAATATCACACATCAGTAACCTAACAATATCTCACCTCAGCTGCTCCAGGCGCATACCATTTTCCATGCATCCTTCTTCGTTCTCTCAGTGAGAGATGCTTCTGCAAATCTGCCCAGTCACTCTGACATCTGTACTGTTCTAATGAGAGATCTCCCTTCATCTTGTGTCTCTGGGACTAACCAAAAATAATAGCTGCAGTCAATTCTGAGGTACAGTTTGTAAAACCCCTTCAAGGAGTGTCACCTGCAGGAGAAGCCAATGGGATATGTTTGTAGGAATGGCTGTGTGTAGGAACCGTGGCATGATTTTCACAGGTAAGCCGTGTGGAGGTGGCAGGATACCACTGGGGTGCTGCTACAGTGTCTGCACGTCTGTCTTGCTGTCAGATTCACTCTGCAAGTTCTCTTTCCTAAGCTGATTCTGAGGACTCTGATTGGTCATGGGAGATACTCAAGGTGTTGACGATGACTGGGCAGGACTGCAGCCAACAGTCAGCATAAAGCCCCATGGTCGTCAACATACAACAGCAAAGGCATTAACTTTGCCCAATAAACAACTAAGCTTACCAACTGATGCTTGCCTAGTTGAGTCTCTAGATAAGAGTACAACCTGATGACACCTTGTCTGAAGGCTTTTGAACCTAAGCAAAGACCTAACCAAGCAAGGCTCTGTATCCTAACAACACCATGGGCCACTCTAAGCTGCTCAGTGTATTGTAATTTCATAGGCAGAAGAAGAAAACTAGTACACATACCCACTACACTGTAAGTCCCTTGAGGTTCAGCTCTCTATTTGATAAGTCCAGATACTAACAAAATACGTGAAAATAGATCTCACATGTTAAAATACATCTCTGATTTTCTTGACACATAATTTACAAATACTGATGTCTATAAACATATTCTTCCAGGATTAGTGTACTATAAGAGGCAATAGCCAGGCTGTCATTAAAAGCCTATACTACTCTCCTAGAGGACCCATGGTATGTGCCTAGCATCCACACTAGGAAGCTTACAACTACTTGTAACTCCAGCTCCAGAGGATCCGGCTTCTTCTTCTGGCCTCTGTGGGCACCTGCATGCGTGCACATATATGCCTACAAAGACATGAGCATACAAATAAGTAAAAATAAAATAAAATGAGGTACTAACCAACTATTAGATATCCATCTTTAGGCTATATGTAGGAATTATAATTCAAAGCTGGCAATCAAAAAGAGAGTAAGCCTGGGTCCCTCTGAGACCAGTGTGGGCAGATCACCTTGTGGACTGTGGAGGGTGAGCAAGCTGAGTACAGAAGCAACTGAGCTTCTGGGACAGGCTGAAGCCACTCAGTGTCTGGGACAGACCCCCATTTCTGGCTGCAGAAATCCTGGCACCTTCCCCACCAGAGGAGAGGTGGCGGCCCAGGAGGGCTGTGACCCCCAGAGCAGGCTGTGCAGGGGAGCACACAGACTGGAGAGGCAACCCATCTTCTGGTACAGGCCCCATTTCGGGCCTTCATCTTCAACCAGGAGGCAGGTATGAACACCAGACCTCTGTGTACTTTCCCTGCAAGAGGAGAGCTTACCTGAAGTGAGTACTCTGACCACTGAGACTCAGAAGAGAGCAGGACTCCCAGGACAGCTGACAGAGGCTAACAGAATCACAAAAGGAACAGGCTCCAGACAGAGACAACTATAACAACTAACTCCAGTGATTACCAAATGGTGAAAGGCAAACATAAGAATCTTACCAACAGAAAACAAGATTGCTCACCATCATCAGACCCCAGCACTCCCAACTCAGCCAGTCCTGGATACCCCAACACACACAAAAAGCTAGATTTGTATCCAAAATCATATTTCATGGTGCTGGTAGAGGACCTCAAGAAGGACTTTAATAACTCACTTAAAGAAATACAGGAGAACAGCACTAAAGAGGGAGAAGTCCTTAAAGAATCACAGGAAAACACTGCTAAACAGGTGATGGAATTGAAGAAAACTATCCAAGACATGAAAAGGGACATAGAAACAATAAAGAAAACCCAAAGTGAGACAACTCTGGAGATAAGAAAACCTAGGAAAGAAATCAGGAATTATAGATGCGAGCATTAGCAACAAGATACAAGAGATTGAAGAGAGAATCTCGGGTGTAGAAGATTCGATAGAGAACATGGGCACAACAATCAAAGAAAATGCAAAAAGATTCTAACTCAAAACATCAGAGAAATCCAGGACACAATGAGAAGACCAAACCTACAGATAATAGGGGTAGATGAGAATGAAGATTCTCAACTTAAAGGGCCAGTAAATATCTTCAACAAAATTATAGAAGAAAACTTCCCAAACCTAAAGAGAGAGATGCCCATGAACATACAAGAAGTCTAAAGAACTCCAAGTAGACTGGACCAAAAAAGAAACTCCTCCAGGCACATAATAATCAGAAAATGCACTAAATAGAGAATATTAAAAGCAATAAGGGAAAAAGGTCAAGTAACATATAAAGGCAGGCCTATTAGAATTATACCAGTCTTCTCACCAGAGACTATGAAAGCCAGAAGATGCTGGACAGATGTTATACAGACCCTAAAAGAACACAAATGCCAGCCCAGGCTACTATACCCAGCAAAACTCTCATTTACTATAGATGGAGAAAACAAAGTATTCCATGAAAAAAACAAATTCACACAATACCTTTCCGTGAATGCAGCCATTAAAAGGATAATAATAGGAAAACACCAACACAAGGAAGGAAATTACACTCTTGAAAAAGCAAGAAAGTAATCCTTCAACAAACCTAAAAGAAGACAGCCACAAGAACAGAATCCCAACTTTAACAACAAAAATAACAGGAAGCAACAACTACTTTTCTTTAATTTCTCTTAACATCAATGAACTCAATTCCCTAATAAAAAGACATAGACTAGGCCATCCTCTCTATATATGCAGCTAGAGACACGAGCCCAGGGGGTACTAGTTAGTTCATGGTTATTCTTCCACCTATAGGGTTGAAGACCCTTCAGCTCCTTGGGATGAAAGAGATCGAGGAAGAAGGAACCCTTGGGACACAAGGTAGATTATCGACTGGCACTCGAAGATGGAGGTACAAACGGTCCGTAACCATATAAAAGGGGGCTCTGACGATATAGGCCCGGGAAAGTCGTGGTAGAACGACCGTATACGATATCACAGATACAAACCACTGACTAACACCCTACCTAGGGACCGTCGCGCAGTCGTTGGGTCCATCCTTTGGATTGACCTGCACAAATGCTCCCTTTAACTCTTTCAATGTGTGCTTTGTTCTTAATTCTAGGAAGGGGTGACGTTTCCACATTTTGATCCTCCTTCTTCTTGAGTATCATGTGTTTAGTAAATTGTATCTTGGGTAGTCTAGGTTTCTGGGCTAATATCCACATATCAGTGAGTACATGTTATGTGAAGAGAGGCCCCTTGGTTATGCAGACTTTATATGCCCCAATACAGGGGAACGCCGGGGCCAAGGGGTGGGAGAGGGTGGGTAGGGGAGCAGGGCCGGGAGGGGGAAGGATATAGGGAACTTTCTGGATAACACTTGAAATGTAAATGAAGAAAATATCTAATAAAAGTTGAAAAAAAAAAGACATAGACTAACAGACTGGCTACACAAACAGTACCCAACATTATGCTGCTTACAGGAAACCCACCTCAGAAAAAAAGACAGACACTATCTCATAGTGAAAGGCTGGAAAACAATTATCCAAGCAAAGGGTCCTAAGAAACAAGCTGGACTAGCCATTCTAATATTGAATAAAATTGACTTTCAACCCAAAATTATCAAAAAAGACAAGGAGGGGCACTTCATACTCATCAAAGGTAAAATCTACCAAAATGAACTCTCAATTCTGAATATCTATGCTCCAAATGCAAGAGCAGCCACATTCATTAAAGAAACTTTAGTAAAGCTCAAAGCGTACATTGCACCTCACACAATTATTGTGGGAGACTTCAACACTCCATTCTCACCATTGGACAGATCCTGGAAACAGAAACTACACAGAGACACATGGACACTAACTGAAATTATGAAACAATTGGATTTAATAGATATCTACAGAACATTTTATCCTAAAACAAAAGGATATATCTTCTTCTCAGGACCACATAGTACCTCCTCCAAAACTGACCATATAATCAGTCACAAAATTGGCCTCAACAGATACAAAAATATTGAAATTATCTCATGCATCCTATCAGATCACCACACACTAAGGCTGATCTTCAATAACAGGATTAATAATAGAAAGCCAGCATTCATGTGGAAACTGAACAAAACTCTACACAATGATACCTTGGTCAAGAAAGAAATAAAAAAAGAAATTAAAGACTTTTTAGAGTTTAATGAAAATGAAGCCACAACATACCCAAACTTATGGGGCACAATGAAGGCAGTCCTAAGAGGAAAACTCATAGTCCTGAGTGCCTCCAAAAAGAAACTAGAGAGAGCATACACTAACAGCCTGGCAGCACACCTAGAAGCTCTAGAACTAAAGGAAGCAAAATCACCCAAGAGGAGTAGATGGCAGGAAATAATCAAACTCAGGGCTGAAATCAACCAAGTGGAAACAAAAAGAACTATTCAAAGAATCAACCAAACCAGGAGCTGGTTCTTTGAGAAAATCAACAAGATACATAAACCCTTAGCCAGACTCACTAGAGGGCACAGAGACAGTAATCTAATTAACAAAATCAGAAGTGAAAAAGGAGACATAAGAACAGATCCTGAGGAAATCTAAAACATCATCAGATCCTACTACAAAAGGCTATACTCAACAAAACTGTAAAACCTGGATGAAATGGACAACTTCCTAGACAGATACCAGGTACCAAAGTTAATCCAGGATCAAATTAATGATCTAAACAGTCCCATTTCCCCTAAAGAAATAGAACCAGTCATCAATAGTCTCCCAACCAAAAAAAGCACACGACCAGATGGATTTAGTGCAGAATTCTATCAGACCTTCAAAGAAGACCTAATTCCAACTCTCCTCAAACTAGTCCACAAAAGAGAAACAGAAGGTACTCTACCCAATTCATTCTATGAAGCCACAATTACTCTGATACCTAAACCACACAAAGATCCAACAAAGAAAGAGAACTTCATACCAATTTCTCCCATGAATATCGATGCAAATATACTCAATGATATCCTCGCAAACAGAATCCAAAAACAAATCAAAACAATCATCCATCATGACCAAGTAGGCTTCATCCCAGGGATGCAGGGATAGTTTAATGTACGGAAATCCATCAACGTAATACACTATATAAACAAACTCAAAGACACAAACCACATGATCATCTCCTTAGATGCTGAGAAAGCATTTGGCAATATCCAACACCCATTCATGATAAAAAGTCTTGGAAAGATCAGGAATTCAAGTCCCATACCTAAACATAATAAAAGCAATATACTGCAAACCAGTAGCCAACGGCAAACTAAATGGAGAGAAACTCGGAGCAATCCCACTAAAATCAAGGACTAGACAAGGCTGCCCACTTTCTCCCTACCTATTCAATATAGTACTTGAAGTCCTAGCCAGAGCAATTCGACAACAAAAGGAGATCAAGGGGATTCAAATTGGAAAGGAAGAAGTCAAAATATCATTCTGTGCAGATGATATGATAGTATATATAAGTGAGCCTAAAAATTCCACCAGAGAACTTCTAAACCTGATAAACAGCTTCAGTGCAGTACCTGGATATAAAATTAACTCAAACAAATCAATGGCCTTTCTCTACACAAAGGATCAATGGGCTGAGAAAGAAATTAGGGAAAGGACACCCTTCAAAATAGTCACAAACATTATAAAATTTCTTGGTGTGAATCTAAGGAAGTGAAAGATCTGTATGATAAGAACTTCAAGTCTCTGAAGAAAGAAATAGAAGAATATCTCAGAAGATGGAAAGATCTCCCATGCTCATGGATTGGCAGGATTAATATAATCAAAATAGTTATCCTGCCAAAAGCAATTTACAGATTCAATGCAATCCCCATGAAAATACCAACTCAATTCTTCACTGAGTTAGAAAGGGAAATTTGCAAATTCATCTGGAATAATAAAAAAACCTAGGATAGCAAAAACTATTCTCAGCAATAAAAGAACCTCTGGTGGAATCACCATGCCTGATCTCAAGTTGTACTACAGAGCAACTGTGATAAAAAAAAAAAATGCATGGTAGTGATACAGCAACAGACAGGTAGATCAATGGAATAGGATCGAAGACCCAGAAATGAACCCACCCACCTATGGTCATTTGATCTTTGACAAAGGAGCTAAAACTATCCAGTGGAAAAAAAGACAGCATTTTCAACAAATGGTGCTGGCACAACTGGAAGTAATCATGCAGAAGAATGTGAAGTGACCCATTCTTATCTCCTTGTACAAAGGTCAGGTCTAAGTGGATCAAAGACCTCTACATAAAACCAGAGACACTGAAATTTATAGAGGAGAAAGTGGAGAAAACCCTTGAAGATATGGGCACAGGGGAAAAATTCCTAAACAGAACAGCAACGGCTTGTGCTGCAAGATCAAGAATTGACAAATGGGACCTCATGAAATTTCAAAGCTTCTGTAAGGCAAAAAACTGTCAATAAGACAAAAAAGCCACCAACAGATTGGGAAAGAATTTTTACCAATCCTAAATCTGATAGGGGTCCAATGTCCAATATATACAAAGAGATGAAGAAGCTGGACTCCAGAAATTCAAATAAACCCATTAAAAATCGGGGTACAGATCTAAACAAAGAATTCTCAACTGAGGAATACCGAAAGGCAGAGAAGTGCCCGAATAAATGTTCAACATCCTTAATCATCAGGGAAATGCAAATCAAAACAACCCTGAGATTCCACCTCACTCCAGTCAGAATGGCTAAGATCAAAAACTCAGATGAGAACAGATGATGGCGAGGATGTGGAGAAAGAGGAACACTCCTTCATTGCTAGTGGGATTGCAAGCTGGTACAACCACTCTGGAAATCAGTCTGGAGGTTCCTCAGACAATTGGACATAGTACTACCGAAAGATCCAGCAATACCTCTACTGGGCATATACCCAGAAGATGTTCCAACTAGTAATAAGAACATATGCTCCACTATGTTCATAGCAGCCTTATTTATAATAGCCGGAAGCTGGAAAGAACCCAGCTGTCCCTCAACAGAGGAATGGATACAGAAAATGTGGTAGATTTACACAAGGAGTACTATTCACCTATTAAAAACAATGAATTTATGAAAATCTTGGGCAAATGGATGTATCTGGGGGAAATCATCCTTAGTGAGGTAACCCAATGACAAAAGAAGTCACTTGATATGCACTCACTGATAAGTGGATATTAGCCCAGAAACTTAGAATACTCAAGATACAACTTGCAAAACAAGAAAATCAAGAAGAACAAAACCAAAATATGTATACTTCATTCCTTCTTAGAATAGAGAACAAAACACCCATGAAAGGAGTTACAGAGACAAAGATTGGAGCTAAGGCGAAAGGATGGACCATCCAGAGTTTACCCCACCTGGGGATCCATCCCATAATCAGCCACCAAATCCAGACACTATTGCATATGCCAGCAAGATTTTGCTGAAAGGACTCTGATATAACTATCTCGAGTGAGGCTATGCCAGTGCCTGGCAAATACAGAAGTGGATGCTCACATTCATCTATAGGATGGAACACAGAGCCCCCTATGGAGGAGCTAGAGAAATTACCCAAGGAGTTGAAGGGGTCTACAACCCTTTAGGTGGAACAACAATATGAACTAAACAATACCCCCAGAGCTCGTTTCTCTATATGCATATGTAGCACAAGATGGCTTAGTCGGTCATCACAGGGAAGAGATTCCCCTTGGCCTTACACACTTTATATGCCCCAGTACAGGGGAATGCCAGGGCCAAGAAGTGGGAGTGGGCAGGTGGGGAGCAGGGTGGGTGGAGGGTATAGGGAACTTTCAGGATAGCATTTGAAATGTAAATAAAGAAAATATCTAATAAAAAAAGAGAGAGAGAATAAGCCCATAAATAATTCTTGTTTTCAATACATGTCCTAATATACTTTTTGGTGCTGTAATAAAACAATGACTGTAACGGGCTTTGTGGAGGCAAGACCTTGGAAGCAGGAACTGAAGCAAAGTCCATGGAGGAATGCCACTGACTGCCTGGTTCCCCTGGCTTGCTCAGACACCTTTCTAATATTGCCCAGGCCCATGTGCCTAGGAATGGTACTGCCCACTGTGGCCTGTGCCCACGAATATGAATTAGCAATTAGGAAAATGCATCACAGGCATGGTGACAAGCCAGTCCAAGGGAGGCAATTTGTGTATTGACGTTTCCTCCTCCTAGGTGTGTGCAGTTGACAACTGAAGCTCACAATGACAACAGCCCTGGGTCTGATTAAGAATTGCCTCAGTAATTTGAGGTTCAGCACTATAAGCACCAATGGTATCATACAGTTCCCTCTATCCTGTTTTCCTTTCAAAATAATATGCCTTTCAAAAATGATAGCTGTTAGCACACTTCACACAAAATTTCTTTCCGGGTTATTTCACTCAGTATCCTACCATAGGCATATACTTTGCCATTATAAAACCAGCCATTTCTAAAAATGCATTTGTACCATATAGCCTTGTTTATATTCAGTACTGCTGTCTGTCTAGTCTCACCAGATGGAAATAGTCAATCCTGACAGACAGGTGTAGTAGAACTGGCCCTCCTGGAGCAGCCTATGTTTCCTAATCTTAATCCCATCTCTCTCCTCACCAGAATATCCAAATGAGTGCCCACAGGAAAGCCCAATACACTTACCAGGCCTTGCAATGCACTAGCTTACAACAAACTCAAATCCTGAACCTCTTTGGCAAAATCTACTGTAAGCACTGCAGCAAGGCCATAAATATGTAGCTGTATGAATGTGTGCATTCACTTGTGAATTTACATGTAAATTCTAGCAATTTGGACATCTGCTTACAGGATATGTTTTTTTTTTCATTTTTCTCCCCTGAGAAAATGTATTTTCCTCATTCCGTATAGTTTCTCACCCAGATGCCTAAGTATGTGTGAACTAATAACGAGCTTGAGTTGGTCTCAGAGACTGCCTGTTGTGTTATTGAATTCATTTGTGCCTTCATAAAGACCTGCTAACAAAACATTATTAAATGCAGGGAGGGAACAGAGAATGTGGCAGAAATAAGAGCTGTTGGTTACTTTTAAGATAATCAGGATCAACAAGTGTTTGCACTGCAAATCTGCTTGCTTTTCTTTGTCTAAGAGACCTTCCCAATATGAAAAATGGCCCTTCTGTTGAATGTCAATGGGTGGAAACATATAATCCTCAAGAAAAAAAAAAATCCTATTCCTGTTTTGTCGAGTTGCTTATTTTGGTTCTAAATTACCAAATATTCCCTCAAATAATACACAGTAGTACAGAGGCTTATGAGTATTAAGATTTATTCTTGAGGGTAGGCCAGATGGTTCAGTAGGTAAGAGCTCTTGCCGCCCTGTAGGGAGCTGAGAAATCTCTGGCTGAGTGAAGTCCTGAGAGGATGTGTTTTGTTGACATGAGCCAACTATGTCAAAGATCCCAGAGTCTCAGACCCATGGATGGATGGAAAAGCCATTGTCCTGGAGTAAGACTTGAAGCATGAAAAAGCCTTCCTGTGGTCCAATTGTGGATTATGATAGTGTGTGCAGAACATGTCCACCAAACCTTTAAACTCCTGGATATTTCTGGTCTGAACTGCTTCCCTACAGAGCCTGCTCCTGATCCAGCTGTACACCATAAACCCCATCTCCTTGTTTATCAATATGTAATGACTATGCCTCCTTGCTTGCTATATGCAATAACTCCGCCTCCCTGACCATCAATATCTAATAAACGCACCAAGCTTCTGAGGTACTGAAATTTCTCCAGCAGAAAGCCCAGACCATCCGATCCCAGCTTGTTCTGTGTGTCCATGTGTCTACCTGTCTTTGCTTCATTTCCTCAAAGCCCCAGTCAAGTCCATGGCACTCTGAGTTAGATCACCAGAACCCATGTGGATAAAATAGACTGCTAACTCTATAGCATTATCCTCCAACCTTATGCTGTGGTATTTCTACCTCCCATACATTTCTCTCTCTCTCTCTCTCTCTCTCTCTCTCTCTCTCTCTCTCTCTCTCTCTCTCTCTCTCTCTCAATACAAAAAAACACCTAGTTCCTCTTATTTCATTTCTGAAATACATTAAAAGCAACAAAAATATACTTAAAATTAATAATCAAGCCATTACTTCCAAGCCTGATTGAATCTAATGCTTCATCCACTTTACATTTGCATCCATGTAGCCAATTATGTATGAAGAAAAACATGTAATTGTGTTACTTGATCCCATTTTAAATTCGTAAATCCCAATTTCCTAGCAAAGCTGACCCATCCACTTGATCTCCAAATCCAGTTCCATCTCTCTTGCTTAAGCCCCAATACAGGGGAATGCCAGGGCCAAGAAGTGGGAGTGGGTGGGCAGGGGAGCAGGGAGGGGGGAGGGGAGAGGGGACTTTCAGAATAGCATTTGAAATGTAAATTAAGAAAATATCTAATTAAAAAAAAAAGAATCTAACTTCTTCAACCCACAGTTGATGTGCAGAATTTCTATCACCTAACAAAAAATTTCATGATCTCACCTTTCTGCTACAATTGTGACCCTCATTCAATATCTCAAAAAAGCATACTGAGTATATTTATTAGACCCAGATTATCTCTTCCTGGTTTCACTTTCACTGTCCCCCCATAACACTTCTCCTGCTTACATCCCCATCTAAAGTTCTCTAGACACATCTCTACAGCTCACCACAACCTACATATGCATTTCCTCAGCTTATTAAGTTACATGGTTAAACACTGTTTCTTCCTGGAAACCCATTCCTCATTTGATTTCAAGAATGCCACCCACCCCCAAATGTTGGTTCATTAGCCATGTTAACTGGTTCCTGTACAGGACAACGTTTTCAGATGAGTGCCCACAGCCTGTATTCATCTCCTAACTTTTCTCTCCCATCATCTATCTACAAATCTACCTCCATCCAACTGTCCGTCATGATTCCTGTTCAAGTAAGAATAGACTGCTGCTTAGATAGTAACATAGTATCTCAGGAGTTCAGTGAAAGACTGGTCCTCATGCTCCCTGCCAATTATTTCCTTGGGGTTAATAGCTCACATTGCCCTCTCTCTGGAGAATAAGTGGGTAAAAAAGGTTACCATCTGCAGCTTTGCCACAGAGGTAAAGAAAAATGTGAACTCATTATGAAAGTATCCCTCCAAAGGTTACAAATAGCCTTTTCATTTGGTTTTAATTAGTTGCCAATTAAAATAGCTACCCCGGACAGTAAAGTACAAATCCAGCACAAACTACAAGGGGAAATGAAAACATTTGGTGATTAGCTAATGATTACCAAAACTCTCAAATTTACATCTTTTGTGTAAGCTTCCTCAAAACTCTAGATTTGTACATGTATTCCTCTACCCACTCAGCATCCCCACTCAGACAGCTTCTGAACCTCACAGTAAATGGCTTCAGAATTCGCCTTCAGTCCAAACCCAGCCCTCTGCTTTCAAGGTTTCTAAACCTCATTGTAAGGCAACTCTATGAGGTCCACAGGCAAGTTTCATGGAGTTGATTACTGTATCCCCAGGACCAAAAAGTATGTAAGGAAATGCAGGTTGAACAATTGCATTGATAAATAAATGTTAGGATTGTGCCTTAGTTCATCCGAATTTCATTAGATACTTTTAAAGAGGTAAAAATAAATTGAGCAACTTACTCAAAGATGGGGGCTCTATCTGGATTAATATATGATCAACATATGTCATTTAAATATATGTGGCCAATTATGAGGTTTAAATATTGTGTTTTGTTCCTTTCTCTTTGCCTCCTCTACCTACAATGAGCCCCTTGTCTCAACAAGGACTGTGTTCTTTTTCTCTGTCATTGTGAGCCTGAAACCAGAGTTCTTGACTTCACTGCTAGGTCCATCTCTCTTCCTCATGTGTTCACTCCCTCTCTACGTATGAACACAAACCACCTGGGCAGCTGTACAACACCACATACCTTTTCCACAGGTTGACCAGGGATTCTCATTCAGTATCTCCAAGGCTACCCACTACAAGTTATAAAGTTTCTATTTCAGAAATAATTGTCTTTGCTTCTGGATTTGACTCGTTTTTGTCTCATCAAGACTCTCAAGTCACCATCCCCTTCTTTGTTACACAAATGACATTCCAGGTGTGGAAGTTTGCGTCCTAAAGGCCTGAACTTTTAATAAACTATCTGCAAATTATGTTATTTTCTGAATCCGGCATATGAGATGAGACAGTTGTCAGCTGTAAGCTGACAGTTGCAAACCCAGGGGGCCCTAAATCAAGACTCTAAATACAGAAACACAACAGCCTAAACTACAGATGCTATCTCATATATCTATCAATATAGCTGCTTCTCTCTTTTAAAATGATAAAGTTATCTCTAAATTCTATTCTTCCACAGCAACTGCTCCTATTGTGGTGTTAAACTCAAAGGGCGTGTGTAAAGTAGTTAAAACATTACAACTTAGCTTTTTTTTCCCCTTTGGATTAACAATTATTTAATAGTCTAAATAAATATGCTCTATTAGGTTATAATCTAAAGTCCCTCACTCACATGGTGTTGTTACTAACATTTTAAATCTTTTCTCATTAAAAAATTAAGATTTATGGTCAAGCATGGTGGTCCACAATTTCAATCATAGTACTTAAGAGGCAGAGCAATGCAGTGTTATTCTGCTATTAAAAAAATGAATTTATGAAATTCTTGGGCAAATGGATGTATCTGGAGGATATAATTCTTAGTGAAGTAACTGAATCACAAAGAAGTCATTGGATATGCGTTCACTGATAAATGGATATTAGCCCAGAAACTTAGAATACCCAAGATACAATTTGCAAAACACAAGAAAATCAAGAAGGAAGACCTCATTCCTCCTTTGAATAGGAAACAAAATACCCATCAAAGGAGTTACAGAGACAAAGTTTAGAGCTAAGACAAAAGGATGGACCATACAGAGACTACCCCACTGGGGGATCCATCCCATAATCAGTCACTAAACTCATACACTATTGCATAGGACAGCAAGTGTTTACTGAAGGGACCCTGATATAGCTGTCTCGTACAGAAGTGGATGCTCAGAGTCATCTATATGATGGAACACAGGGCCCGCAATGGAGAAGCTAGAGATAGAACCCCAGGAGATGAAGGGGTCTGCAACCCTAGAAAAGGAACAACAATATGAACTAACCAGAACCCCCAGAACTCATGTCTCTAGCTCCATATGTAGCAGACGATGGCCTAGTCGGCCATCATTGGGAAGAGAGGCCCCTTAGTATTGCAATCTTTATATGCCCCAATACAGGGGAACGCCAGGGCCAAGAAGTGGGAGTGGGTGGGCAGGGGAACAGGGCGGGGGGAGGGTACTTTTGGGATAAAATTTGAAACGTAAATTAAGAAAATATCTAATAAAAATTTTGAAAAAAAAAAAAAAAGAGGCAGAGCAGATGGATCACTGTGAGTTCTAGGCCAGCCTGGTCTTCTTAGAGACTTCTAGGTCAGCCAAGGCTACATAGTAAGACCCTGCCTCAATAATAATAATAATTAATGATAAAATATTAAAACATATTAAGCTCACAGTGAAATTGTGTTTATGTATATGTTAGGACACATAAGTATATGTGAGACAAAAATAATTTGGTTCCAAGATTCACACAGAGCCAAGAGTTCTGCACTGTGGTGGAGCACATAAACAAAGTGAAGTTCAGGGAAGTCACCTACTAAATCACCCCCAAAGGAAGATATCCACCTGGCAGGAAGTAATTAGATGTGGTATTCGGTTCCCATAAGTGCTTTGAATCACAATTCAGTGGTTCAAAGGTTACACATAAACCTTCCCATTTTGAGAAAGCTGGAGAAAAATGACCAAAACTCTGAGGGTGAAAAGAGGAAGAAAAGAGGCTCACTTGAAGAGAGGTGTGGCCCTGAAATTAAAGCTAAAAAATTATCAAAACCCTTGCCCCTCTGGCATCTGTAACGCTATGGGTGCTGCAGTCTTGGGACTGCCAGAAAGCTTCTTCAGACCCCAGGGTTTCCTCCAGGCACCTCTTCCTCTCTGAAGTTTCTCTCACGCTTATTTTTCACTCACTCGTTTCACCTACTTTGTGAAGCCTTTGGTGTCACGTGAGTTATTGCCACCTTCAAAAATTCGACAAGAGTCAGTGTTGCTTTCTTCTTTTCTGATGTGGATTTCCTTGAGATTCTTGCAAAAGCAACAATATGAATGTACATTTATTGAGCCTCTGTTGTTCGGACAGTTTCAAAGGTATCCCAGGTGTTGTTTCCCAAGGTCTTTTAGGGGAAGAGCAGCCCCTCACAGCCTCCCTCTGCATGTCCTAGGTCAGACAGCTGGGTCTATTTTGTGAACTAGAGACTACTCTGAAACCAAATGTCACAATATAGAATCACTGTATCTGTCTTCTTTATTTGTAAATGCAGCATAAAGAGACAGTTTTTAATTACCAAACAAGAAGGCTGTTTTCGTTTGTAGCTGGATCACCAGGCAATCCCCTCCCTCTGTCATGAGTTCATTGGTTGCTTTCACTATCATGGCATCACTTTGCATAATAATAATTAACCATTTCCATCACCAGGATACTTTCCACACTTTTAACCAAGTCTCCTTTCTAACACTCCTGAGAGGGAGACAAGCTTATTATCGCTTTATGGGTAATCAAGCCAGAGCAGAACCATTAAAAAGCTATCTCTGTGTGGTGGTGAAAGCTGATGTAGACATTAAGTTAATGGCTCCCTCTTCTGAGATTATCGGATCATACCTAACTCCTTTAGGAAAGTTAGCAGAATTTTACTGATCTGATGAATGAATTTCTCATGTCCAGTGACATAATGGATTTGTATAGTATCTAGAAAAAGTCATCTTTAAACAGAAATTCTGACAACTTGATATTTCAAGCATTAGTATGTTAATAGTAGAGTATGATTATAATTCATATATTATATTCCCACAAACTTGCTCCATTTTATTCATATTGTTCTACTGTTATTGAACTTGTGAGTTGGTTTAAGCTTCAAGAACAGAGTGGCCCCTAGTGGTGAACCACTTCAAATTTTCAACAGGTACAAGTCCAATGTGTCACTGGTTATTTGTTATGATACCACTTCATGAATGAGATGCCTACTGTTGCTAGCTCTCAAGAAATGTGATTCTTTCTGAGTTGGGAATCTCACATTTCCAACATGTACAATCTAAAAATGTTGACAGAATGCAAGCAAACTATATGTGTATACATACATACATACATGCAGACATACATACATGCAGACATACATACATACATACATATGTCTTATCTGACATGCTTTAAAGCATGGTGCAAAATTTGTTTCTTCCTAAATAATTGCACATGTGTAATTGATAATGCCCATCCTAAGATAACAACTCAAGAATTATCTACCACAAATCATCTGTGTAAGCAGTACCTTGACTTTAAAGCTCTTAAAAATGCAAGCATGGAGACCAGGGAGCTAGTCATGCTAATTAACTCACTGCGCCCATAACAAATTAATTTTGAGTAAGGAACAAGCAACTAGAGAAAAAGGCCAAAGTCTCAATTAGTTAATCCAAATGCAACATAATTATTCTCAGAAGTCCTTTGCCCTTTAGAGTAAAATAGTCAAGTCAGGGTGTCGGGAGCAGGGATCAAACAATGATGACAGCTTGGAATTGTTCCTTTGCATCCCATTTTGAAGCTCTGGACCACAACAGAAAGATTTGTTGACTGGAGACAGCAGCATTGACAGGTTGTCATAGACTATCCTTAACAAGCTCCACCCTCAGAGAACTAATCTACGAGGAGAGGCTGGAAGTTCCTCCACTAGCCAATTCCTCTTTCAAACTTGCTTCTCACAGGAGAATGAAATTGAGCAAGTCCTGCTCAAGGCACTTGGCAACTATCTTCAATCACAAAGTTGTGGACATGAGTCTGCTGCACACTTGACAGTATTTTATAAAACATATTTTATCTAAGAAATTAATGTGGATACTGTTTTGAATGTTTAGAAAGTGAAAGTATAGCGGGAAGTATTCCTAACAACTGGCCACCTAGTTCTTTTATCAATTCTTCCTTCCCCTTATCAAAATCCCCAATGGCAGGGGCAGGGGCAGGGGCAGGGGCAGGGGCAGGGGCAGGGGCAGGGGCAGGGGCAGGGGCAGGGGCAGGGGCAGGGGCAGGGGCAGGGGCAGAGGCAGAGGCAGAGGCAGAGGCAGAGGCAGAGGCAGAGGCAGAGGCAGAGGCAGAGGCAGAGGCAGAGGCAGAGGCAGAGGCAGAGGCAGAGGCAGAGGCAGAGGCAACAGCTGGGGAAGCAGCAGCATCTAACACAAGGCCTCTTGGGACTCTCACATTTATACCTTCTCCAGAGTTTCCAGAATTAAACTATCTCAGGCTGACAAAACTCATGCCCTTGCCTTTGCCAGAGGCAAATCATAATCACCTGCTGTGAAACAGCCTCTTAACCCATACCTGGAACAAAAACAAAAACATTTTTACATAACCGGGTTTTTAAGAAACCAAAATTCTCTCTACACATTCTCACTACACATTATGAAAATACCAACAAGAGGACAAGATACACAGCTTGGATTGGAAGACAGAATCCATCTTATTGCTGCATTCAAAAAACACTTCCCTACCATATCTTGTCCGTCAAGAAACGACTCCAGGGGAAAGGTAATCCAAGCAAATGGACACAATAAGCAAGCAGGTGTAGCCATTTTAATATTTGATTATAAAAATAGAATTCAAACCAAAACTAATAAAGAGATGGAGAGAGAAACTACATACTCATCCATGGGGGGGAAAAATCCACCAAGATGATATTGAAGCTTTAAGCATTTACGTACTAAACACAAGAACATCCAAATTCATAAAAGAAACACTACTATACCTAAAATAACACATTGCTTCTCACATAGTGCTACCCTCAATCCTCCACTCTCTCATCAATAAACATGTCATCCAGAAAAAAACTAGAGAAATCCTGGAGCTAAATGATGTCAAAACCCAAATAGACCTAATGGATATTTACAGAACATTCACCCAAACACAAAAGAATATACTTTCTTCTCAGAAGCTGGTAAAACTTTCTCCAAAATTGACTACACACTTAGACATGAAAGAAGTCTCAACAGTCACAAGTAAATTAAAATAACCCTTTGCAGCCTATCTGATCACCATAGATTAAAGCTGGATATCAACAAGAAAAAATACACAAAATTATAGATATAGAACAACTCAGTACTTAGTGAAAAATGTATCAAGACAGAATTCAGGAAGAAAATTTAAAAACTTTGGAAGTGGACAGAAAGAGAGAGAGCGTTTGGAGAAAAAGAACCAAAATATGGAATAAAATGAAGGAAGTTCAAAGAGACAAGTTCATAGCATTAAGTGCTACGTCAAAAAAGAAAGAAAGAAAGAAAGAAAGAAAGAAAGAAAGAAAGGAAGGAAGGAAGGAAGGAAGGAAGGAAGGAAGGAAGGAAGGAAGGAAGAAAAAAGAAAGAAAGAAAGAAAGAAAGAAAGAAAGAAAGAAAGAAAGAAAGAAAGAAAGAAAGAAAGAAATCTCATACTACTAACCGAGTGACACATCTGAAAAATTTATAAAAACAAGTATGAATAAGATCCCAAAAGAGAAGATGGCAAGTGATACCAAAGCTCAGGGCTGAAGTCAGGAAAGTAGCACCAGGGCACCAAAGTGCTAAGAATCAGGGAAAGAAAGAGTTGGTTCTTTGAGAAAATCTACAGGATTGGCAAATCCTTAGCTAAGTTAATTAAAAATTAGAAAGGGAATGTCCACATCAATAAATTTAGAGATAAAGGGGAGAACGAAAACCAACACCAAGAACTGACTCGATAAGGACATACTTTTAAAAATTTGTACTCTACCAAACTGGAAAGCATAAAAGTTAATTTCCTAATACTTTTTATGATACCACTACCCTGATATCATTGCTATACAAAAAAAAAATCAACAATGCAAACAGAAAATTATAGACCAATTTCTATTATGAATGTAGAAACAAAAATGCTCAATAAAATACCCTCACATGAAACCAAACCATTTTTAAAAATCCCACCATGACCAAATTGGCTTCATCTCAGAGATGCAGAAACGGATCAACATATTTAAATCAAAAAGATAAATCCACCACATAAAGAGATTAAAAACAAAAACCACATGATCATCTTATTATATGAAGGAAAGGTCTGTGAAAAATTTCAACACCTCTTCCTTCTGTAGAGATTAGGGATGCGATGGACAAGCCTCAGCATAGTGGCAATTTACAGCAAGCCCACAGCCAAGATCAATCTAAATAGGAAAAACTCAGTAAATTTGCACTGAAGTCAGTAATAAAACAAGGATGTCCACTCTCTCTAAACCTATTCAATATAGCACATACACATAACATGTACTCATGTGGATATTAGCCCAGAAACCTAGACTACCCAAGATACAATTTACTAAACACATGATACTCAAGAAGAAGGAAAATCAAAATGTGGACACGTCACCCCTTCCTAGAATTAAGAACAAAGCACACATTGAAAGTGTTAAAGAGTTCATGTGTGAAGCTGATTCCAAAGGATGGACCCAATGACTGCGGCTGCCAGGGATCCATCCCACAATCAGCCACCAAACATAGACACTATAGCATATGCCAGCAAGATAGTGCTGAAAGGGCCCGGATATAGCTGTCTCGGGGGAAATTATACCAATGCCTGGCAAACATGGAGGTGGAAGCTCACAGTCAGCTATTAGATGGAACACAGGGTTCCCAAGGAAGAAGGAGCTAGAGAAAGTACCCAAGGAGCTGAAGGGGTCTTCAACCCTCTAGGTGGAAGAATAACCATGAACTAACTAGTACCGCCTGAGCTCATGTCTCTAGCTGCATATATAGAAGAGGATAGCCTAGTTGGCCATCAGTGGGAAGAAAGGCCCCTTGGTCATGCAGACTTTATATGCCCCAATACAGGGGAACGCCAGGGCCAAGAAGTGGGAGTGGGTGGGTAGGGGAGCAGGGCCGGGAGGGGGGAGGGTATAGGGAACTTTCTGGATAACACTTGAAATGGAAATGAAGAAAATACCTAATAAAAGTTGAAAAAAAAAAAAAAAAGAATCTTAGCTGGATGGTTAGCCCTGTGGTTGAACTAGGGAAAAGCTGAAAGAAGCTGAGGAGAAGGTAGACCCTGTAGAAAGACCAGCAGTCTCAATTAATCTGGACACCCTAGATCTCTCAAACACTAGACCACCAACCAGGAAGCATACACCAGCTGATATGAGGCCCCCAACACACATACAGCAGAGTACTGCGGGGTCTGGGTTCAGTCAGAGAAGAGGCACCTAACCCTTGAGAGATTGGAGGCCCCCGAGAGTTTAGAGGTCTGCTGGAGTGGGGGTTGGAGAATGGGGATTTTCTCCATAGAGACAGGAGGGCAGGGAGGAGGTATGGGATGTGGAACAGTCAGAAGGTGGACCAGGAGGGAAATAAAATCTGGAGTATAAATAAATAAATAAATAAATAAATAAATAAATAAATAAATACATACATACATACATACATACATACATACATACATACATAAAATAGTAAATTAAAAAACCTTATCTGGAGCAATAAGATAACTAACTGAAATAGATCAAAGGGATGTAAACAGGAAAAAAAGAAATCAAAGTACTTCATCTAAAAATAATACACATACTATATATAAGTGACCCTAAAAATTACACCAGGGAACTCCTACAACTTAACACAGAAAAATTAATTGACTTCCTATATACAAATGACAGACTAAGAAAAAAATCAGGAAAACAATACCATTTACAATAGTTCAGAAAATGTATTGGGATAACTCTTACCAAGCAAGTTAAAGACTTTTATAATAAAAACATTAAAATCTTATAGGAAGAAATTGAAGAAAATGCCAGGATATAAAAAGATCTCCCAAACCCATGAATTGGTAGGATTAATATTATGAAAGTGGCCATCCCATCAAAAGCAATATACAGATTTAACTCAATCATTCAAAATTCCAACAATTCCAACAGTTATTCACAGAAATTAAAAACAAAAAAACACTGCTGAAAAATAAAAATTAAAATTAAAAAACTGCTGAGGCAACTCTTTTTTCCAATTTTTTATTAGGTATTTACTTCATTTACATTTCAAATGCTATCCTAAAAGTCCCCTATACCCCTCTCCCCGCTCTCCTACCCACCCACTCACACTTCTTGGCCCTGGTGTTCCCCTGTACTGGGCATATAAAGTTTGCAAGACCAAGGGGCCTCTCTTCCCAATGATGGCCGACTAGGTCATCCTCTGCTATATATGCAGCTAGAAACACGAGCTCTGGGGTGTACTGGTTAGTTCATATTGTTGTTCCACCTATAGGGTTGCAGACCCCTTCAGCTCCTTGGGTACTTTCTCTAGCTCCTCCATTGGGGGCCCTGTGTTCCATCCAACAGCTGACTGTGAGCATCCACTTCTGTGTTTGCCAGGCTCTGGCATAGCCTCACAAGAGACAGCTAAAGGACCCTGATATAGCTGTCCCTCTTTCAAGTTACACTACAGAGCCACAATAACAAAAACAGACAGACTGATCAATTAATTAAATTGAAATCACACATAAGTCCATACACCTATGGTCACCTGAATTTTTATAAAGAATTAGAAGATAAATACCAGAGAAAGGCTAGCATCTTCAACCAATGGTTCTTATCAAATTGGATGACTTCAAGAAAAGTGCAAATAGATCCATGCATTTCCCTGCACAAAACTCAATTCCAAATAGATCCAAGACATTAACATAAAAACAGAAGAAAAGGTGGGGAATAGTTGAACACATTGGCACAGGAAAAGCATTTCTGAACAGAACAGGAAAAGGTCTTTACAAATTATGTATCTAAATAGAAAGTTAATATGAAAAGATAGATAGATAGATAAATAGATAGATAGATGATATATAATAGAGTGAGAGAGAGAGAGAGACACATTCACATGTATCTACACATTATTTGTATATGTACATACATATATATGTATATGTACAAATAGACATTCACATACACACATATACATATAAACATTATATATAGAGAGAAATAAAAACACTGAACCTCAAGAAAACAAATAACTCAATTAAAAAATGAGATACAGAAAAAAGCAGAGAGTTCTCAAAAACACAAGTGCCTGAGAAACAGTTTTAAAAATGTCCAACATCCTTAGCCCTCAGGGAAATGCAAATCAAAGCTACTTCAAGATTTCATCTTGCACCAGACTGAATCACCAAAGTTAATAAAACAAATGACAGCACACGCTGGTGGTGAGGGAGCTGGGAAATGGGAACACTCGTTCATTGCTGGTGGGGGTATACAGACACGATGGGAGTAAGTATGGCAGCTTTTCAGGAAGCTGGGAATAAATCTACCTCAAGATGTACACCACTCTTGGAAATAAGTACAAAAACTCTTACATACTACAAAGACATTTGTTCACCCACATTTGTTGCTGCTCTATTCATAGTAATCAGAAACTGGAAACATCCTAGATGTCCATCAATTGATGAATTAAAATATGTTACATTTATGCAATGAAACGTTATTTCAGCTCTAAGAAAAAAAATGAAATTATGAGATTCACAGGTAAATGGATGGAGCTAGAAAAAGTCATTCTGAGATCAGTGCTTTGCCAAGCCCTCATCAGAGAAGCTTCCTCTTGCAGTAGATGGGAACTAACACATAGACCCACACCTGGATGATGTATAGAGAGTGGCTGCTTCTGTATACTAAATATGGTGACTTCATGAAACCCATCCCCTCAAGGCTCAGGAGTCTGAAAGGAGAGGAGACAGAAAGATTGTAAGAGCCAGAAGTGATGACTCCAAGCAAAGGGCATCTTCCGGGACAGCAAGACTTAACATATATGTAAACTCTCAGAGACTGTGGCAGCATGCATAGCATGTGCACAGATTCAAGCCAGATGGGGTCTCAGCACTGCGAGGAAATGGTCACGTGCTCCACCCCTAAGCAAGAAGCTATGTGCAGGTGATGCCTGCTGACAGAGGGAAAATCATTTTCTCCAGGGCAGCCAGGCTGGGTATGTTAAGGATGCTTCAGCACAGGCCCCATGATCAATTATATTCTTTCAACATTTTGTCTTATTGGCCTTTTACTTGTTTATTTTGATTTCTTTGAGGGGTGTTTCTTGGGGTTTTGGGGGTTTTGTTTGGTTTGGTTTCCTTCATTTTGAGAGAGAGAAAGAGAACATAAAGTTGGTTGGATAGGTCATTGGGAGAATCTGTAAGGAATTGGTGGTAAGGGAAAGTGAAATCAAAATATATTGTATGGAAAGTGTTTTCAAGAAAAAATAAGCATAGGAAAATCATTTCATGTCTTATTAAATCCAAAGATGCTCCTAAGTGAACCCCTTCAAGTAAATCTCAAATCAATCAGGTGTGTTAAAAACATAATGAGGTTTTCCTTTCTGAACCTTTTGGTCTCAGTTACTGGAAACTCCACCAGAAGCCTTTCAAGTACATCATTCAGTAGATTATATGATCATTAAAGTGTGGTCTTTTGTGGTGTTTAATGAATTGGAAACTCCATTTTTAATCTTGGCTAATGTTCTGTCAGTTGTCAGTCATCATTTTACTAATGAATCTGGACCATACTGTATATTAAATTGCTCTGAAAATTTATTAGATCAAGAGAGGAGCAAAAATAGCCAATTTTTATAGCCAATGGAGATATAACTCATGGAAGATATATTCTAACATCAGAGTTGGAAGATGAATATGATAGTAAGAATGGCTGCAGATTTGCAGATAAGGCCATGAGAGTCATACCAGGATGATAATGCTGATAGTGGAACTTTGTAGTCATTGTGACTTGCACATAATGTGACATGGATCCAAAGGACAGTGATGACTTCCACATACTAGACACAAGGCCAGCAGTGTGAAATGCATATTCCCTAACCAAGTGACACTTAAAAGTTAATTTGTGAATGATCTTAAGGAAATGGAGATAATGAAACACAGGTGATATAAAAAAGGAAAAATGAACACTTTGGGGTTGTTTAAGTGGGGGAAGGTAGAGTAGAAAAGGGCAAGGAGTAAAGAAAGAATAACTAACTCTAAGGATATTTCAAAACAACATATGAAAACCTACTATTTTAGACACATATATACACAAGTTTAAGTGGAATTACATTACATGAGGTTGGAGATAACACTTTTCCCAGAAGCCATATATTGTCAATAAAAGACCCAGTGCCAGGTGAGGGGTACCACCTGTCATGGGGTCCCAGAGATCCCAAAACAAATAAACTCTTGCCATTTCTCTTGGTTGCCCGTCATATCTTGATGGTTCTACTGCTGAAGACAGTTCATACTTTAATCATAGGACATGGATAAATCAAGCTAATACTGACCTGGAAGTCCCCTCCCTTATGCTTAGTTTTCATACTACTAAAAAATGCTACACAGGGTGCCAGGGTAGAAAAGCCATCATAGCCTTGGCCAACTGTGAACACTGAAAGCTACAATAACGACTGACCTGGACATGACAAGCCCATGAGTACGTGAATATAACATGAATAGTTGCATGAATGTTACAGTGATAAGCAGCCACTTTCTGATTGGATTTAACAACTGTTTTGCAGCAGGAAATTTATAGTTGTACTTAAAAATGTGGCCAACAACTTGGCTGGAGCACTCATAGGCCATAGGGGTGAACCTATTACTGTTATTTTGTTAAATAAAATTAGTATCAGACTGCCTTTTAAATGTGTATCTTTAGACCCATAAATTAGTGCTGCTATCTCTCAGTCATCATCAGAAAGGTGTGTTTGTGCAGTAGGTGGTGACTGATGCAAAAGTTTATAACTGATCTAAGAAAGCATATGTCTGAGGAGAGCTGTTGACAGCTAATACTGCTAATGGAGATGGAGTGAGTTTTCTTCAAGGGAGTGATCTCTGGTAGGTTGGCCATGCTCCAGGGGAGAACCACACACCCATTCGTATATGAGCAGCACTATTGAACTCAGTAGGTTTTTTTTAAAGGATATGAAATTAGAAGGGAGATGAGGGAATCCAAGAAGACTTGGAGAGCATGGACCAAGGGTGAAAATGAGCACAATAAATTGTGTACATGTATAAAATTCTGAAATAATAGATAAAAATATTGTATTCAAAGTAGCAATGCCTAAAAACATTTTAACATTCCATTTTATAATTTCTGTTGGCAAATTTGTGCATCTCTCTAGCCAATCAATTGGCTATTATCCTTTCCAACATAAGTCTAATTGCTGTATGGTATTTTATATGCCAGAAAAAGCTAACATCCCATACAATTTGTAAAGTAAGCACCTCTATAAAGTCTCCTTTTTATTCATGCCATGCTTTTTTTCTTAATTTTACTCACTTTGGATATTACTTATCTTTTCAACGGTATTCTGGCATGTATTACTTAGCTTGTAATAAATAACTGTATGTGTTACTTTGGTATATGTCTATGTATACCAATTCCTGGTCTGTTTTTCCCCCATCAGCATCTAAACAAATTTCATGTGAGAGACGAATGTAAGTGAAGGTCCTTGTGTGCAATGACAAAATAGAATGAGTTCAGTCACTGATGCAATAGAGCTGGTCAGTTGTGTAAAAAAGAAAACACTCAGTGTAACAACCAGACACACATTTTACTCTAGTCACTGGCGCAAGGTATTCCATTGGCTCAAGAACAGAAAGTAGCCAGCCCCTTACCCCAGTGAGCTTAAAGTCCTGGGTTAGAGGGAGAAAAATGTAAAACGATGGAGAAAGCCCTATAGAAATGTGTTTGCACAAGTAAAGTGGTTACTTTTACTGACTGAAGTGGATCATATTAAGAGAAAGGATGCTTATGTCTCAATATGTAGATGCCAGAAATAAAGAAGCATGAAATAAAGGGAAATAAGGCAAAAGAATTTTATAGTTTTCAAGATTTGATATTTTTGATTATCTACACATCCACAAAGAGTTGATAATATACTCCCATAGCCATGCCTGCAGGGAAAGAACTCAGAGATAACAGACTGGGCCCGCACAGTAAGGTCAGAGCTCAGTAAGAGCTGACTGATAAACTGAGCAAATCTATAAATGTTTTTGGAGCATGGAAATCTGAGGATTATAAACTTGAAAAGAAGGAAGCAGAAATGTCCCTACTGTGTTTTATTAGAGTTGAAAGTACTGGAATAAACCAATGGTTTTCAGCGGATATCAAGAAAAGTAGATACAGAAATGTAGAAAGATATATAATAATACATGTTTATGCACATGTGTGCTTATATTTTATGGATATGAAAGTATGTATGCACTTGTAGAGATTGCCTTGGTCTGTTCACAGAGTACCTAAGGGCAGCAGCCCTTCAATTATACCAAAGCACACATAACCTCTAGATCTTAGAGCTGTCAAATGCTACCTTGCAAAAAAAAAAAAAAAAAAAAGGAGATCTAGAATAAATAGTTAATTTGGGAGTAGATGAATTTATAGTAGATGAATTTAAAACATCAGATCAAGGAAGCTGCCACTGGCCAAATATGAAACAATCAAATCCTCAGATAATAATCATGATGGTGAATTTTCAGCTCATTAAATGACATGTAAGTCTCAAATGACTTATCAGTAGTGGTGCATACACATACACATGTATCCTCCTTGCCTACCCCAGTAAATAATGAGATGAGAAAATAAATATTTAAAAGCTTGTATAGTAATAATTAACTCAGATATGAAATACCAATGGATATTGAAACTAGTAAAAGTAAGGGTGGTACATTGTAGTCCTCTCAAAATTCCTCTCTATAAAATATCCATGTCGATAAAGAGAAGAAAAGTATGTTTACAGTAGAGAAACCTGACAGACATCATCTAAACTAAGTGTAAAAGTTAACACCTCTAGCAACGAGATAGACCAGCAACTGCCATCGAATAGAGTGAAATAAGAAGGCAGAACCATTGAACAAAAGTTTGGATCTAATCAGGAAGAAATATCCCAGCCCTGTAATATTTGCAACTGCTTTGGGGATTACCAAAGATGCCTGATGAGTTTTTGTTTTTGTTTTTGTTTTTCCAGTTGGAGGTTTGACTGACCAATGAAAAGTGTGAAGTATATCACAGATGGTATAACATTACAATAAAGAAAGTTGAAAGCGAGTCTCTGTTAAAGATGCATATGTATCATTTATATTGGTTAATTTTTCTGTAATTTAAAGTTATTTCATAATTTAAATTACCATAAGTTGCCATGATAAAAGCATTTAGCTAGAAGGGCAGTGTAAGGAAAGTGAGTTGGAGTTCAGGAGAGTCACATTTCCATAGTAACAGAGTTCCTAGATCTGTCTTCAGCATTTCTGTATCCTGAAAGCCCAGCCTGATCCTTCAGATAACTGGGATGTGGTGAATGAATTCATTGGTTAATTAAGCAGGGAGAAGGGAGGTGTCATCCAGGAAAGGCTTCATAAACAAAACAAATGAGAAGAGAGGGCAGCGGAAGCACAAGGGACAGAGTCAAAGAATTACCCAGGTGTGAAAACAGAAGCCCATAAAACTACGCGTGGCTGAAGTCTAGACTCTAGTCAGAGACAGGAATGGATCTGACTGGAAAAGTAGTTTGTACAAACAGACAGATGACCTTCAATGTCGCTTTGAAGTGAGAAATGAAGTGTGAATTTAAAAGGCTTTGAGAGAGCTTGCTAGCTCTTGCTAAGAAAAATCAATTTAGCTTTTCCGTGCCCTAAACTTTCCCTAACAGAGGTATCGGTGCTCAACAGTGGCTCCAAAGTCAGAAGAATAACAAGCAAAACTGGGCTCATCTGCCATATTTGTCAGGGAGCTTGTGTTCCATGAAACCCTGTGTTAATAAATATAGCATGATAGAATAACTTGGGGAAGGAGGATAACATTTGAAATGTAAATAAATAAAATAATCAATAAAAATAATGATATTTTAAAAATAAAATATAATAGTAGCTTTGGGTTACACTAAATTCATCATATCACTCTCCTAAATAGTCCTTCACTAGGTTAATTCATATGAAAGAGAATATACCATTTAGCATTGCTCTAGACCACCCATACCCGGCAGGATGGTGTATAGCTGTGGTTCTCAACCTTCCTAACACTTCAGCCTTTAATACAGTTGCTTATACTGTGGTGACCCCAATCATAAAACTACTTTTGTTGCTACTAAATGACTGTAATTTTGCTACCATTATGAATTGTAATGTATCTGATATACAGGATATCTGATATTGGATCACTAAGAAAGCATCATTTTACCCTCCAAAGGGGTTGACACCAACAGGTTGAGAACAGCTTTATTTATAGGAACAGTAAGTGTAATTTTCAGGCTTTAGTCTTTAGTATTTAGTATTCAGTATTTAGAAAGTATTTAGTATTTAGTAATCAGTATTTAGAAAGGGACCGACACCAGGGATTTGTGAACAGATAGACCAACTGTTCAACATATGAGGATTTTAACTTATATCAGAGATGAAGTGATGAATCCCAATTGTGGCATGACACAGAGCCTACTCCTCCCCCTCTTTGGGCTTGGTTAGTCTCCATTGTAACAGCTACAACCCAGAGATGTTGGAGAGAACATTAAGTTCTTTCCAAGACAGTCATGAGATGGTCTCTTCATAGTGCTTATATTAACTGAGGTTGAGCTACCATGCATATCAGGTGTCTTAGAGGAAGCTTGTAAGAAGAGTTATTCATTGGTGGCTAAGGTTAGAGTCTATGTGATAGGAAGGTTAAATGAAAGGGAAAAAAAAGAGAGAAAGTGAAATTAGTAGAGAGAATGATCCAGAGGCCGATTTACTGGAGACAGAAAGTGCCACAGACCTGTACTCCATTTAACTAAAGCGATGGGAACACCTTTGTTGTTGAATGTACACATTCAAGGTCTGGTGCCTCTGCTGACAGAATTGCAAACACCCAGCCTAGAGGACAATGACTGATGGCTTTTATGGAATTGAAATGCAGCAGGGTGTGAAGTAGGTATAGCACCTCTTCAGCATCTGCACTCTACAATCACCTAATTGAAAGGTAAGTAAGCCCCATGCAAGCTTTGCAGATATTCTCAAGCCAAACAGCTTTCTCTTCCACAGTCTGGCTATGCCTAATAGAAGGACAAAAACAGCATGAACTTGAGTATCTGAAAACAAGAAAAAAAGTGGAAGATAGCTAGGGGCTTGTGATTTACTCTTCGACATACTGTAAAAAAGGAGAGGGTATGGTGACAACGGAGAAGGGAGGAAACATGTGCCATATGCATGCAATTAAATTTTCTAAAAGAAACCTGGTCATCGCAAATATCTGTATGAGCAAAGCTCCCTGGGAATCTCCCGAGACCTTGGGAAGCTCACTGGATACCTTAGTATGTGCATCCTGCCAGTAGGGTTGGTAAGAGAGAAAGGGAACAGGGATTACTAAGCATTATTAAATACTATGTACTCTCAAGCAAGATTCCCTTGAGGAACTGTAGTTGGTAAGTTTTGAACAAGCAGGCTCTGTCCTGTAGAGTCCCACTGTACTGAGAAGCAGTCCCTCACATGCCTGTGTGATCTATGTGGCATACAGACGTTGGAGGAATGTGTCAAACAAAATATATTTAGCAGTCTTCTACAGAGGTTGTCACAACAGATGATGTAAACCTCAAACACCTGATTGGACCATTTTAAGGAACAAGTTGGTAAAAAGAAAATTAGAAACCATCAAGAGTGATTAAGCCCAAATTGATGCTGAGGTTGCAAAAAAAAATGTAAAATGTAAACTATACTATTATTAGCCGCAGTCCTGATGCCCCCAGTTAACAATATACTGCTATTAGCTGTCATCCCAATACCTTGCCTCAAGTCGCCATGTACATTCAACCTACATAACTCCATCTTTAAACACTTGGCCCTACCTCTCCTCATATTCTCACACCTTCAGCCACCATTTTTTCTCTACTTTTGTATATTTGGCTTTGTGTTTCAAATCCCACAATGTGTATGAGAACACACAATGGTTTCCTTTTTTTCTATGCAGTATTTGACCTAGCATAGCAATCTCCAAATTAATGTATGTTGATACAAATGTAAGACTCTTCTTTTTCAACCCTGACCATTATACATACCATAAGATAGATAATCATATATATGCACACACATATAGATACTTTTACCCAATCACCTGTCTATGGGCACAGATTGTTACCATATCTTGGTTATGGTGGACAATGCCATGACCAAGAGGGAGTGCAGATCATTCCACAAAGTCAGTTCTGTTCCTTGAGTGTGTATCTAGAGGAGGGATTGCTCATTAGGTTGCAGCTCTATTTTTCAGAGTTTGAGGAAGCACCATTCTGTTTTGTACACTGCACCGGTCCCAATGGCATTCAGGGGTGGGGCACAGATCAAGTCCCACCCTCCACTCAGAACTGTTGAAGCTACTGATTCCAGTAACTCAGGCGAAGTGCCACCATGGCAGGTAAGCACTTCATTGATGCCAAAGGAGCAGGAAATTGGAACTATTCTCTCTGTCAGTCTTTTGCTGAGCAAAGTAAATATAATTTCCTTTCTTTAAGAGAAAGGAAATCTATCCTACAACGGTGTATCCCCTGCCTCTGTACCCATCTGTGTGCCACTGCTCCTGAAGTCTTCACAAAGATGGCAGGCCTTTAGCGTTAACTATTTTAAGATTAAGGGCTGTTTCTACTTTACTCCTTTAACTTAACAAAGAGGGAATCTACTTCCACAAAATTTAGAATTTCTTGCCCCAAATCCTACAGGGGACTGTAGTCCAGGCCTCCCAATTCAAGCCTCTTGATCTGACACCCTTTCTCCTGAGATGGGCCACTCCCCAAATGTTCATTAACCATCACACTGGACTTGAAAGCCCAAGTTCAACTTCTACTTCCAGGTAAGAACACTCACCAAATCCCCTCTCTTTAAGCAACAGCTTCCACTTCTGTAAAAAGAAGATGCCCTTTTCCAAAGCAATCATAGGATCCGGTGAGAGCTTGCATGTCTCAAGAAATAATGTAGAAATTTAAGGTATTAACTTGATGCTTTTAGTGTTGTAATTCCTAAGAGTAGATCTAAGCTATGGAGATGGGATTTTAAGGCTGAGTGAAAAATGTACTGACACTTAAAGCCAAACTGGGTTTCAGGGTAGACAACTTATTTGTTCAATTAACTTATGAAGTTCACTTTCTATCTCACAAATCAAAAAAACTTATCACTATGGCTGGAATACTGATTCCCACCACAGTTCATATGCTAAAATCCTAAGCAGGAGGGTGATGACATGAAGTACGGTAAAGCAAATGAGTAGCTGGGGGATTCCTCCGTGTGGAAGAACACTTGCTGTGTCAGAGGACCTGACTTCAGAGTCTCAGCACTCTGGTGGGGGGTGAAGACAGGAGGGTTTCTAGGGCTAGCTGGCCACCAGCCTAGTCCCAGGTTTAATCAGACACGCTGTCTCAAAGGAATGAAGTGGAAAATGGTAGCATCTGCTATGCCATCCTCCCCTGCCTCTTTTCACACACACACACACACACACACACACACACACATACACACACATTACACACACACACTCTCACATACACACACACACATACCATACACACAACACACACTCTAGGCCATACACACAATACAGACACAGCACACACACAACATATACACATAGATCACACACATACACATAGACCATACACACATATACACCCCATACAAACAACATGTACACATAGACCACACAGAAACACAACACATACATATACCATGCACACACAATACACATTCACACATAGACCATACACACATATAGCATGCACACACACACGTTCAATGATGCTAATTTGCCCCATCCTCTATGTGAGCTGGCAGCAGAATTGTGAGGTACAAAAGGTGCTCTCGGGCCCACTGCCATCAGCACCTTCACCCTGAACTTCCTTGCCTCTGGAACTGTGAGAAATGAGTTTCTGTTGTTTCTGAGCTACCTAATTTGTGCTGTTTTATTTTAACAGCGCAAACTAATTAGTACCCAATTCATTCATCCAGCTAGACAATTTTCTAATCCTATGAACAAAAAGGAGACAGAATTGAAGAGTCCAGCTTTAGCCGGGTCAATCATTTTGCTTCTCCTACAACACAAAACAAGTATCTTCCGGGTACAGAAGCTAGCAGCTGTCCAAGCTTTGTCTGCACCCCCATCCACCCCTATTCTGCGGACTATTTGGCAGAGCAGAGGCGCAGGGCAGCATTTCAGGATGGCCATCCAGGAACACGGTCCTCTAGCCCTTCCCTGGCCCCCAAAGCAGCAGCAGAACAACAGCCAAGGACAAACAGCCCCGGGTTACTCAGATTGCAGCTGTGGCAACAGCGGCTTTCAAAGCTAAGGCTACCAACTAGCTGCTACTCACTTGGGTCAGCTTGGAGGAAGGGCTTGTTGCCCTCTCTGAAGGTACAGCAAGACCTTTGCAAGTCGTCTTTACAGCCCCTCTTGAGATTCAGAAACCTATAGAGCTTGTGAGTAGTAGCGTAGGAAAGGGAATACAAAGACGATGCCACCCTAAAAAGCATTACTTGTTGTGTTGGCTAAGAACAAACTTTATGCTCCTTTTTTTTTCTGATATTTTTAATAATCTCTTTACCCATGAGCAACTTGGAGCTGATATTAGGTTTTCTGTTTCCAGGGGTTGCTACGCAACGTTTCTAGGCAGCTGGCGCTATTTCCATAGTAAGCGAGTCATGTTCTACCACAAAGACCATGCTTTGAAAACTAGATTTTTCATCTATCATCTATAAACCCACTGTTTTAATACTAGGGGGCTTTATCATAGCTAAAATGAGATTCAGCATTTGATAATAGTCACTACAAAGTGCTTTAGCATGGGATCCTAGGAGGATTCTGCTCTGGTAACTCACAGACTAAAGAACACACTAGTTTTTACTAGTGCCGAAAGTCAACCATGGTCAACAAGATGGATCAAAGACTGTACACCTGCAGAGATTTGTTTTTTACAAAAAAAAAAAAAAAGAACTTTAGAGGTTTTGAACTATTCTTTTTCTTTCTCTCTCTCTCTTTCTAGAGATTTTTTAAGATTTTGCTTTTAATTTTTTATTTTAAACTGGGAAGAGTATAGGCCTTTCCCGGTTTTCCTTTGTCTTTGCTTTTAAAAGGTGTGATAACCCCTAATGCCACGGAATCTACTTGTGTTGCTTTTCAATTAGAAATATAAAATATAGCATCATGCTATATATTTTTGCTATGTTCTAATTTTGATTCTCTTTAATTGAATGCTAACGAATGCACATGGGCTGCTTTTAAATTTTTTTAATGTAGATTTTTGTCTGGAGGATTAAAAATTGTCTTGAAAAGGAAGGCACTTGAGAAACCATAGGGAAGGTCTCTGCTGTTACAGAAAATTAGCTCTTCACAATAAACATGTTAATCAATATCAAATGAAATTATTTCTCATTCTGGCTCCAGGCCATTTCTTTGGAGCCAGGAAGCTATTTCCAGTGCTGAGCCCTCTTCCCCTCTGAAAGGCCAGTGGTGCCAAGATTCTTTTCAAAGAGTCACATCTCCTGGGTTCCAAGCATCCTCAGAAACGTCTTGTGCACAGAATCATTTGCAGAATTTTCTGAAGCATAAATTCACCCACTCTCTTTCCACCAACATAGCATATGCTGAGAGTTAGCAATGCTTGTCGCTTGCTCCTATAGAAGCTAAAAATAACACTTAGGTGTGTTCACTTTTAAGTTTTCAAAAATGAACCCTTCTGGAACCCTATTGCCTCTCTCCCCAATTTATGGGGCTTCAGAGAAGGTCACTTCCAAGATAAAGTATTTACATCTGATTCTTTTCTGGCTGCATTGTATATGGGAAAAAAAAAAAAAACAGGTGGGTCTGCAGAGATGTCTCAGTGGTGAAGAGCATTGGCTGCTCTTCCAGAGGACCCAAGTCAATTTCCAGCACCCACAGGGCAACTCATAACTGTCTGTAACTCCAGTTACAGATGATTAGACACCCTCACACAAATATATATTCAGGTAAAACACCAATGAACAGGGGAAAAAAAAGCAAATAAAAATAAATTTTAAAATAGAAACAAGAGGTATGAGTACATAAAACATAAGATGAAATTATCTTTTAAATGTATATGCAATCTGTTTTTGCATCTTTCAAACTGGAGAAAATTTTACAGAAGCAAATGGTGTATGTCTGTACTCTTAATGGTAAGACTTTTTCTATCGTGGACAATTTTTAAAATTAGAAAGATATTCAAATGCAAGTAACTTAATTCTGCGTGTGCTTAAGGCAGCTGTCAGAATTAGAAACATTTCCTTTTCCTACTAAACCATTTTGCCTTCAGTTCATTCAGTAACCTTGAGGCCCCTCTATACACAGGGTAGTCTGCAGGTTCCTGGGAAGCAAAACCTTCAAGGAGCCAATGGCCCAGGGAGGAAATGCAGAAGGCCAGACAGTACAGTAATGTGAACAGAAATGGTCAACAGTAAATGCAGAGAGCTGAAATGGTAGGGCTCAGGGGAATTCTCCCCAAGGATATCTCTAATGTGATACCTAAAAGACAATGGAGTTGCCCATTATAAGGTGAGAGATGGAGGTGAGTGGAAAGACCTCAGACATCAGCACCTATACAGAAGGAAAGCAGCAGCTCTGTGCATCTGTGAGTGCAACGTCCTTCTTTTAAATTGCCTGGTCTGTGCCCTGTGCCATATGGATGTCAGCATCTCTTTCTTTTCTGACATAGTCATAAGGGATGAAGGCTCATCTTAATAGCCTTACTGAAGCTTCCTTACCTCTTTAAAGATCTTCAACAGTTAAACTCAAAGGACATGAGAGCTAGGACCTCATCACAGGCCCTTGAGAAACACAAACTCAGCTCATAGGATACTCTTTAGCTTTAAAGGTAGAGACTAGAGAACTGGAGAAAGGACAGATGGCCAGAGGACACAGATGTGTTTCTGGAAGTGGGAGGTTCAAAGGACTCTGGGTGCTGCTAAGTATTAAGTCAGCACTGAGGTACATAAAATATATTGGAATTGGGGGTTATGAAGGCATCGTGACTTTGGAAAGCATGGTTTAGAGTGACATTGGATGCCAAGGTCACCCTTCCTAGTTCATGAAGTATCCAGCAGTACAACAAGATGCATGGGAGTTCATCTGGGAATAGAGTGGAGAGAGAAGAGCAGCTTCCAATGAATATTAATCATCATAGCTTTTATTATATAAAATAATTTATGTAGTCCTTAAAGCATAAGCTAAAATGTCCCTTCTCAAGCACAGGTTCTCCCTCCCACTCCCTCTTTTCCCCCCCTTCCCTCTCCCCCTCCCTCTCCTTCTTTCTCTTTTACCCATCTCTGTGTCTCTGTGTGTGTGCATGTGTGCGTTTGTGTGCGTGTGCGTGTGTGTGTGTGTGTGTGTGTGTGTGTGTGTGTGTGTGTGTTAGACAGTCTGGTTAAATCCCTCTCCTTTACCCCTATCTGTGTCTCTGTGTGTGTGTTAGATAGTCTGGTTAAATCCATCTCTGCTAACATGCCTCTCATGCCCTCACCCTAGGACTGACTCCCTCCTTAAGTTGCTTTTGCCTGGTGTTTTGCCATAGCATGGAGAAAAGTAACTAATAAATACCAGAAAAAATTACTTCTATATTCTCTTAACACTCATCATTGACACTACAGAGCTGAGAAGTTGGTTGAGTTCTGATTTGAATCAAACAGCTTCATAAATGTACATATATCTTACCTACCAATCTGATAGACATAAATTTCTACAATGTTTTGTTATTTCTAGAAGACCAAGCCCAATGGGCTCACTGTTTGAGCCTAATTAATACATAATAACTGTTCACTTGTCTGTTGAATTACTGAACACTAAATAGAACATTAAGACAGAGCATAAAATAGGATTATACAGTACAAGGACTATTTCATAAACTCTGTTCCCAAGATATTATTTTTTAATTCTTGTGTAAATACTACAGGTTTATGGTAATATTCTGTGGCATTTCTTAGTACTGATCCACTGGCTTTTTTTGTTTGTTTGGTTTGGTTGGGTTGGGTTGGGTTTGGTTTGGTTGGGTTTTTTGATACAGGGTTTCTCTGTATAGCCCTGCCCTGGAACTCACTTTGTAGACCAAGCTGGCCTCCAACTCAGAAATCTGTCTGCCTCTGCCTCCCAAGTGCTGCGATTAAAGGCGTGTGCCACCACCGCCCAGCTTTCCACTGGCTTTTGGAAGTAGGAATGACTCTCCTCCTGACCCTTCCTGGGCACTGATACATGGAGGACTCCTAACACTTTTAGAAACTGAACAGAGACTTTTACCTTGCAGCGTTTTCTTAGATTCAATCAACTGGTCACTCGTCAATGGTATGTCTGTTTTGCTAAGATTTTTAATGCACTTGACTTTTAGCCATCAAGGGTAATGTGTAAATGTAACAATTACTAGTAGTGGCTTGAATTCCAGAGCTGTTTACTGTGCAGATATGTGTGTGTGTGTGTGTGTGTGTGTGTGTGTGTGTGTGTGTGTGTGTGAAGTATGTGTATGCATCTTTGGTTCTGAATCTGTACACGTGTATATATGAAGCCATAAATTGATATCCAGTGTCTTCCTCAATCATTCACCCCCTTGTTATTGAGACAGTTTCTAAATGAACCATGAGATTGCCATTTTACCCTGGAGATCTCCTAAGAACATGGATTATAAATCCAGCATTTCTGTGTATACATTGCTGTAATCCCTTTATATCCCAAGTTAGATTGCTTTGTTCATAAATCACCGATTCATTGAATGTTATTCTTCCTTCCTTTGGTAGATTCCAAGTTTCTTAGAGGGTACGATACCTATAGGGTACCGTCTAATGAATGATGCAAAAGAAGTAGCGT
>LR752232.1:0-27223 GCA_902729485.2 Mus minutoides | reverse complement strand
AGGCACTTTTCCCTGGCTTGGATTCTGAACTGTATAAAGTGGAGAAAATAAGCTAAGCCCTAGCAAGTATCCCTTCATTTGGTGTCTTTGGACTGTAGACCAGCTGGTTCAAGATTTGGCTATCTTGACTTCTCACCACAATGGACTATATCTTGAACTGTAAACTAAAATAAATGCTGTTTCATTTAAGTTACTTTTTGTGAAGGTATTTTATCACAACATTGGGACGGGGATGGGGGGGTGTCATACAATAAATTTAAAGATAGATACCAAATAATTAGAGTTAAAGTTGCTTCTGTGTTAAACATGAGTTAGAAGAAGCATGTTGTGCTGCTTGTCATTTTCAGCTCTTTACTAGTCAATATATATTTTTAATATATTTCACACAAGTTTTTATATCATTTCATTTATTTTTGAGATTATAATGTTTTCTTTTTTTTTTCCTTGTTCCCCTCAACCCTGGTCGTTCCAGTCGGCCCCGTTCGCTCCGGTCAGTCCCATTTGTTCAGTCCCTGCTCTCTCCGGTCCAAAGATTCATTTATTATTATTCATAAGTACACTATAGCTGACTTCAGACGCACCAGAGGAGGGCGTCAGATCTCATTGCGGGTGGTTGTAGGCCACCATGTGGTTGCTGGGATTTGAACTCATCACCTTCGGAAGAGCAGTCGGGTGTCTTACCCGCTGAGCCATCTCACCAGCCCTATAATGTGTTTTCATTGTTTAGACTTTTGCTTTCTCCCTGCAAACTCTCCCATTTACATATACATTATACATCCTGCTGTGTTCAGTCTCTATGATCTTAATCGTAAGTATGTTTGTTTTCAGGGCTGACCATTTAGAATTTGATAAACTGAAGTAGAAATTTCTGGTTTCTTTGGAAACTCATTTATCTCATATGTTGTTTTGCTGGGGAAGACAAGTGAAAGGATGTTTTTTGCTAAAGCACACACAGATGAAAAAATGTGTGATGTTTAGAAAGAATATGAATATGGCCCCACCGACAGTGGGAGGAGGCTCTGACATTGGTTCACCTTGCTCCACCTCACGAGTCTTCACTGACTTCACACTTCTCTGGGTTCACTTTCCATCCCGTTGTTGATCTTCATTTGTCATGACTCGTGACTTCATAGAGAGTAACTCTCCAAGGAACTTCTCATGATATTCCAGCAGCTTCTTGGCACTTCTGCAGACTCCGGCTGGTTGGTGGGGCCTCCCTGTTTCTTCTGGATCAGTCTGCCATTGCTGAGTCTTGAGTGGTGGTTGCCTAGTGGACTGGACTACCACTGCTGATTTGTGTTTCTGTTGTGTTCCAGAACTGGGCTGCTGACAATGAAGATTGGAATTGCCACAAAAAACTATTTTTAAACAGGTCCACACCCCTCTTTGCCCTATTAATCTTCTTTCACACTACCTCTGGTGGGTGGTGGGCTCAAAGGGAGGGTGAAGTTTTTAAGAACCCTTATTAAAATAGGTTTTGAAAAATCTAATCCAACAATAAACAGTTGGTGAACTCTTCCCTGAAGAAGACTATTTCTCCTGCTCTCATTATTGCCTGTAGTTCTTTGTGCAGGGTTGAGACCTGGTGGCATTTCCCCTATCCATTTTGGCATTGGCATATCTATTGATGTCTTCCTTGTTAAGCAGTCATGTTATTGAGATTTTATGGGTGTAGCTTTTGGTAGTACTAGGAGGCACAATCTCACAGCAGAATCCCTGATCTTCTGGCTCTTACAATCTTTCTGTCTTTTCTCTTTAACAGTTCCCTGGGCCTCTAGGTGCCAGAGTTCTTTTATAGACTTATCCACTGGAAATGGAAAAAGCCACAACTCTGTATTTTGATTGGTTGTGGTTTTCAGTACTGATCTCAGTCTGTTGCAAAGAGAGGATCCTTTGATGAGGGATGAGGGCAAAACTTATCTGTGGGTATAAAGACAAATGCATAGAATGTAGTTAGAGATTTTACTGCACACATGCAATCTTAATACTTGTGAAGATGAAGCAGGTGATTGAAGAGTTTGAGAGCCTGGGGTATATAGTAAAGGAGCTTGTCAAACGAACAAATAAATGATGGATGGATGGATGGATGGATGGATGGATGGATGGATGGATGGACGGATGGATGGACAAACAAATAGGGATAAAATTTATTTTTTAATAATTAAAATGAGGATACTAAAGTAGGATAGTTCTATGGTAGAGCATTTACTTTTCATGTGTGAAATCCTAAATTTGCTCTCTTGCATCAATAAAACTAAAAATGACAATGGTACTTAAGTCTTCAGGTTGTTCAAAAACTAAGCATCATAATATCAGTAAAATATATGATACAGTCCTATAATACAAAAGGTACTCGAAATTATGATATCATGATTATTTCTAATAATTATTAATCAAATTATCAAAGTTATACAGCGATGGAATCAGAGCTATTCAGAAGACAGACATAAAATTACTGTGACTAATAATGAATGGGGTAGTAGTGTGTAATAGTAATTAAAATAATTTCTAACACAATAATTCCTAAATTGTTTTTTTCACCTTCTATATGAATAAATAAATTTTCCTTGAGAAGAAAGTAAAACTAAAGCTGAAAGTTTGATCCTACGTGCTCCTATGTGATGTCTGGTGAGATATTCTTAAACAAAGGAAGAGAACAATACTTTGTGGAGCCAACAGAAGTGTTGGAATATGAACTATGCAATCAAGCTTCTGACCAGTTAAAAGTCATAAGCAGGGATGTGTCTTATATTATTTTTACTTTATGCAGAAGTTAACAAAGTAACATACTAGATTTTGGGATATGCTTTGTCCCATGCTATTTATTAATACTATACATGAAAATGACCCGTGTTCATCACCACGAAATGATACTATGTACCGGGCTAAGGACTCTTTAATTTACGGATGAGATGAAGACAAAAACCTAAAATGCACCTGATAACCTTCCAATACTCCAATTCCATTTATGGCAAGTACCATGCCTAAAAAGGCCAAGAAGCCACAGAGGAATACATCATAGGCTATAAAAGTAATCATAAGCAAATAAAGCAAATAAAAGCCCAAGAGTTCCCCGAATGGTACTTTTCTAGAAGACATGGAGGTATTATATATGATGCTGAGCAAACAACTCCAATTCTTCTGTGACCTGAGACCCTGAATCAGCAACATTAGAGAGCACTAACTATGCTCTATTCTGTCGCTATTAAACGAGCCTCTCAAGACCCCAACATCATGGTGCTTGTGTAAATATAATAATGATGATGACAGTGATACTAATATCCACAGGGCATTCTTCTTGTTCTCACAATGAGTTAAGTGCTCATTACATATCTCTCGTTATTAATAATCATAGTCAAAAATATCCCTAATCAAAACCACATACTCACTGAAAGAGATATCCTTCTGACAAATTAATATCTTGAAGTTACAATTATAAAACAACTTTATCTGTCAGTTTGACCTTTGAGCAATTGAAACTTTGAGATAAAGGCATTCTGAAAATGCTATCACTTTCTCCCACTGAGCTCAGCTGAATCTTCAACACTTCTGGGTGAGTAGAGATGTTAATTTCAATTCCGGGATTCTCTCAGAATCTGCCCAGACAGGTTAATTGCAGAAGAGAACAAACAAGACAACAATCTACTAACTTAACATGAGCATCCACCTAGTTAGCAAGGCAGCCTACAGGATTTGGAAAAGGTAAAACCATTCGTGTTATATCTCTTTGTAGAAATTATCTCTTTGGATAGTGGTTTCCACTACTCTGGTAAAACAGTTTGCTTCTGCCTCTCTCCTCTGACTACAGTTCTGTTTCTGAGCTCAATCCACACACTCTCATAAAACTTGAAAGCTGGAAAGGATTCCAAAGAATTCATAACAATCTCATTATGTCACAGATGAAGAAACTGAGGTGTGAAGCAATTAAATAAGTTGCCCAATGCCAGCATTTAAAGATGGGTGACTAGAATTCTAATCTGGGCTCTGACTCTCATACACTTTTCATTTTGTCAGAAATGGAAAAAGCCAAAGTGCACGAAGATCATTTTAGCCTAGGTAAGAAAAGGGCCCATATTGTTCTAGTTGTTAGCATCCAGAATCACTGGCCCTCAGTGCTCTCAGCCCCTGTTCCACAGCTACCATGAGCAAGTGACATAATGAAGAGCCATACTGAAATGGCTACTTTGTTTACTCTCAGCCACCATAGGATGCCAGGTAATGCTAGCATGCTAATTAATCCTGCCCATCTGGCTAATGCAGTCTTGATAATTTATAATCCAAAGCCTTTGGGCACAAAGACCTATTAACATGCTAATATACCTTCTCACTATTCTAGTAGCTTTTCAATTAGTAATTATCTATAGACTAAGCCAATGAGAGGAATTTTTTTCAAGTGATTAGCACCTTGGAAATCATGACCAGTCTGGTTTCTGATTAACATTCTTTGGTTTTGGCAGTTAGCATTTCTCATTCCAGAAAATTACTCTGGTGAGTTGAGTTGATGGCTTGGGGCCATGAAAACTCAAACCTATTTGATGGCCAATTACTATTTTGAGAAAATAGAATTATAACTTATTGGTATAAGTACTTGATTTGCTTAACAAAATATTATAACAGAATACTTATTCTGGTTCTAAAAGGCATTCCAGAACTGTAAAAATATAGTATGGATGTATGTTAGGTTAATATTGTTAAATGTCTAATGGTTGTCTTAGATGTAACAATGGCGTTATGGCCGGGCGTGGTGGCACACGCCTTTAATTCCAGCACTTGGGAGGCAGAGGCAGGTGAATTTCTGAGTTCAAGGCCAGCCTGGTCTACAGAGTGAGTTCCAGGACAGCCAGGGCTATACAGAGAAACTCTGTCTCAAAACCCCACCCCCCCCCCAAAAAAAAAACAAAGAAAGAAAGAAAGAAAGAAAGAAAGAAAGAAAGAAAGAAAGAAAGAAAGAAAGAAAGAATAATGGCATTATGGTTTACAAGACTGATATTGGCATATTTAGGGGTAAAATATCATGATATCTGAAACTAACAATCAAATGGCTGAACAACGGATTAAGATAGATAGGACAAGGACATACAATTATGGTGAAGCATGAAGTATTTTTTATTTGTAAAAGAGATATATGGGTTCACTTTGATGAGAATAAAACTTTTACTACAAATATTTATCTCCAGAAAACTATCTATATAACAAAAGGCATATATACTTTAAAAATCTGAATGTATCTGATCTCTCTACCTTCCCTTTTTATTAATTTTAGGGTTATCATACAAAGTAATGGATTTCATTATACGTTTTCCACTACACATGCTGTGCCCCTGTCTTCCTCTGACAGATTCTGATTCTTCCCTGAATGCCCCATCTCCAGCTTTCTTATGACATATATGCTCATGCCAAGCTTCCCTCTTTAACTCTTGTCGATAATTTCCTTCCAAATCTCATGACCTATACATAAATACACATATAAACCCATATATAATTATAAATCTAGATTCAACTTATAAGAAAAGTATGTGGATCTGCACCTGGGAGCAGACCCCGTGCTACAGCTCTCCCCTCCCCAATCACACCCAGAGACAGCTTGACCCCTAAGAGTTCAGACACACCCAGGCACCAGGTATCTCTGTGATGTGTTGATTTAGCGTCCTTTGGACAAGTACCCAAGAGTCATATGGCTGGACCATTTAAGAGTTTTATTTTCAATTGATGTAAAAACTAATTTCCCCCATAGCTATACAAATTCACATTTCTATCAGCAGTGAACAAAGATAGTTCTTCTCCCAAGTCCTCACCAGCATTTGTTTTCATTTGTTTCATGTATGTTTCTATGCTAAATGGAGAGTGATGGAAGCTCAAAGCAGTCTTAATTTATGCGCCCCTGGTGACTTAGGATGTGGAACACCTTCTAAAGTTTTTATTGGCTATCTTTGTTTATTATTTTGAGAAGTATCTAGTCAATTCATGAACCATTTTATTGGTTGGATGGTTTGGGTTTGGGAAGTTTAGTTTTCACTGTTTTTTATATATCCTGGAAATTATTTTCTTGCCTGAGAGTTATTTAGTGAACCAGTCAGTACTGCCTCTACTCCACTGACCGTTTCCTTCACTATGAAAAACCTTTCTGCTTTCCTGCACTCCCATATTTTAATGCTTGTAATTATTTCCAGTACTTCTAGCATAAAAGAAATTTTCAGAAAATCTTTGGCTATGCCTATGTCTTCAACTGTCTTCCCTGTTTCTCTGAAACATTTTCAAAGTTTCAGGACCTAGATTCAGGCTTTTGATCCATTTTGCATTGATTTTTGTGCAGGATGAAAGAGATAAATCTAGTTTCATTCTTCTATGTTTGGAAATTTGGTTTTCCCAGCACCATTTGTTGAAGAGGCTCTCTTTTCCGCTGTGCATGGTTTTGATACATCTACCAAAGCTTCGGTGACTTCACCCAAGTTTATAGAGGCTTCAAAACCAAAATACCAGAAAATTTGCTGTGGAACAACCTCATCTAGGAATTGCTGCATAAAGCCAGGCCTTGGTCGCATGTGCCTTTAATCCCAGCACTTGGGAGGCAGAGGCAGGCAGATTTCTGAGTTTGAGGCCAGTCTGGTCTACAGAGTGAGTTCCAGGACAGCCAGGGCTACACAGAGAAACTCTTTCTCGAAAGAAAACAAAAAACAAAAAGAAAGGAAGGAAGGAAGGAAGGAAGGAAGGGAGGGAGGGAGGGAGGGAGGGAGGGAGGGAGGGAGGAAGGGAGGGCTGCATAAACAAGACCAGAAGCACAGCTTTATCCGTAGACACGTTTTAATGGAAGAGAGAAAAGTTGTCAGAGTCCTACCCTCTAGACAAAGAACAGGCAACTATTGACTGTTGGGACAATTGATCTCCCCCAAGAATCACACCTTTTATTAGTTGTGCAGTATGGAGTGGTCCTTGAAACCATATGCAAACAAACAACAAAAATGGACTCAGCAGCTCATATGTGTGTGTGTGTGTGTGTGTGTGTGTGTGTGTGTGTGTGTGTGTGTGTGTAACAAATAAAATGAAAGAAAAAGAGACTTTAAGCTTGTGAGTTGGGGGACATTGGGTTTCCAGGGAGAGTAGCTTGGAAGGGCAAGTGGGAGGAAGGGGAGCAGAGCACTTCAGAGCCACTATTACATAGCCTCCTCAGCCACTCAGAAGCTCTATCAGGATTGTATTTCAGAATCACCTTCATTTTCTTCTATGCTGTCATTCAGTCAAGCAACAACAAGCTTCAAAATATGTCTTCCCATATTCATCAGCCTAGGTCTCTTTACACTCCCTTTTAATAGAATTCATTGATTTGAACAGAGTGATCAAATTTATGGTAGGAGTGAATCTCTCTGCCATAGAAATTAAAGATACAAGGGGCCAAGTAAACAAGGATACATTCAGTCAACCCTCAAAATCCTGAAAGGATTATAATGAGTTATGACGTTCTTCATGTTCCTATTTACCTTCTTTCTGGAGATGTTAAAGATGTAATTCTGAACTAAAAACAACCACTGAATAATGATTGAGGAATAAACATTCATTGAAACATCAGAACACCACAGCTGACATTTTCTTGTACATTATAAATCCTCTTAATATCTTGCTCTTGATAAGAAAAGCATGAAGCTATATTGGTACAATATAATGCTGTAGCTCTTTTTAAAACCCACCCAGTTTTCATTTAATAGCAAATGAAGCCAGCTTAGACACTTTCAGAGAACTAAATGTCAATAAATAAAATTTAAAATGTCACATTATATATTCATTCACATACTTGATGAAACTTTTTCCCTTTATTTTTTTTCCCTGAAAGAAAATGAATTACTAGTATGTATGGAAAGATTGAGGAGTACTTTGCTCTACATTAAAGGATTAGATTTAACAATAATGCAAACGCATTCTGTAATTGTTTCTACGAAGTCAGAAATTTTGTTTCATCAAGGACATAACTCCAAACCTTTATCATAGCAAAAAGTTGTTGTACAATAAAACTAACACACACACACACACATGTACTCACAGAGATTCGCACATGTCTTCTAGACATCAAAATCTGATTCACCCTAAAAGAAATAGACTCAGGTTAATAAAGCCAAAATATAAAATTATCATAATAGTCCATTAACATGTTAACTTAGTGAATTATCTAAAAACAAAACAAAATACTAGCCCATAACCTTCTTGACCTAATAATATGTTATTAAACCAAAAAAGTGGAAAGGCAGTAAGTGTTCTTTTCTCTTTAATATTCATGTAAATTTGCATTTCTGAAAGATTTATTGCTCAATATAAAATTTCGTATCTTCATTTCTTTTTAGAAGGGTAATAAGTTTTAGAAAGGGATGAAGGAGTAACTGAAAGAGGGAAGATTATATGAAAATAAAACTACAAACAGGACTTTAAAGCTGGAGAATTGTGGGGCTGGCTGGCTCAGTGGTTAGAGTACTTGCCACTCCTCCAGAAGACTGGAGTCCAATTCCAGCACCCATATCTGGTGGCTAACAATCATCTACAACTCCAGCTCCAAAGAATCCAATGCCTCTTCTCACCTTAGCAGGTACTGCCATACAAGTGACATGTGTATAGACACACACACACACACACACACACACACACACACACACACACACACTTTTTTAATTTTAAAATTCAAGAGAATTTTAACCCTGAGATTTTGATGAGTCTAATATTTTAATATAGAATATAGCATAATAAATCAAATAGTTATTTAAAAATCCAAGATCCATTTGCATGGGTAAAATTTCTAACTCCTGAATTTCCTAAATTGTCCCCTTGCTTCTCCTGCAGAAATCTTTAAAATAAAACAAACCTCTGAGATTAAGGTGAAATATCTCAGTACTAAATGGTAATTTATTACAGAATAATAGAACTGCAGTACCACCAACCACAGTAATAATGATTCTCCATGCTCTCTGATTTCATGAGAAATTTAACATATAATCTGGAAAATAAAAAAGAAACACAATCAAATGTCATTGTTAACGATATTCTCTTATTCCACCTGTGACCTGAGCTAATAGAACTATTGCCTTATAATTGTAACTCATCCACTGGGAAAGCCATCTTCAGAAATAATCATAGCTGAAAGGTCACACAGAAAATATGCAATTATAAGAAAATTTTATGGCACTTATGGAAATAAATTCATTTTCTTATACTTAGCCCCAGATAGTATTTGTTCTTTGAAGAATAAGCCATAAAATTGTAAAATATGAATGAATGTATCATATTTGCATGTAGCCCTCACATTTTTTAAAAAAAACATCAAGAACAAGACTTTCAGACATACTTTTCTAACTACTCCTGTATTTTCATTACAACAGCTGCATCCATAGCTCTCAGATCATTGAGGTCTACTGAGCATTTATTGGAGTAAAGTCAGTTTCTTCACTTCTCAGCCTGACTCTCACTAGATAGTAGGTTCTGTGTCCTGATCACTGGTAATAGTAAGAGAAGAACTAACTGTGTTGTCCTTAAGAAAGGATTTTTTGGTCTTTATTAACCTAAACCGAAGCTGGAAAAAATAAAGTAAAAAAGAAATAAGACATGAAAAATCAATTCTCCTATTTAGCCCCATTTATATTTTCATATGAATTAATTACCACTTCTTCAGACCCTTCTGTGCCGGGCTCTCTTCTGGGTACCCTAAATCCATCTGTCTCAAGCTATGCGCTTCTTTTTCTCATTTGATTTTCACATGCAAAAATGTTCACTAAGAATTTGGGTCCATTAAGGAATGAACAAGAAGGAAGGAATGATTATTGAGTCCATTCCAAACAGTCTCAGCAGTAATTATTGTACAACTAAATGGCCAGAACCTGTGGTAGATGGCCCTGGTGCTGTTTGTATTTTTATGTTAATTCTGCTTTCCCAGGAGGGGTTGTCTGGACTGAGGAATGAGTTATTTACTCTGGTAACTTCTTGTAAACCTTCCCCTAATGAATAAAGAAACCAATCATTGGGCAAGGAGGGACTTCCAGGTTGGAGAGAGGAAGGGGGTGGGGGGGAGAGAGAGGGAGAGGCAGAGGGCAAGGGCAAGGGAGAGGGCAAGGGGGGGGGGGCAAGGGAGCGGGGGAGGGGGAAGGAGAGAGGGAGAGGTACTTTTGGATGAAGACAAGGAGAGGATAATATGTAACTACTAGTGACTCCCGGTTTACATCTAAATCCCTGAGGATTTAGATTTAATACGGTTTACAAGATTAGGATTCTAGTTGATAGGCCAAGTGACTGAGTTGCCATTGATTCTGAACTAAGTTTGTGTGGGGATTTCCTTCACACGGCGGCTCTACTGGGTTTCACAGAGAAATGTACAGCTTTTGCCAGAAGTGCACCACAAAAGGCCATGGGAGTTTTGAAGCATGAGGCTGCAGTGGTACCTACCTGCCAGTGGGAAATTAGTGAGCTGGGTGGAGAGATTTAAGAGCTCTTGGTCCATGAGCCGAGAACAGGCCTGCCATCGCCCAGCAATAGCGTGGATTTTTTTTAAAAATACTTCCCTCAACAAGAACTTAAGACAGAGGAAGAAATTCAAAGGGAGAAACAGACTGGAATACCAGAGACAGGGCAACCCTTAGGATCCCTGAGCCTCTTCTAAGTTCTGAATCATAGCGCAGAATAGGAAGAAGGGCTGGTACCATGGTGGTGAGGTTGTAAGACCAAACTGCCTGGCAAAGAAGAAAATGGAGAAAACCTCTTGATACATGCACACACAAACAAAGCTACGTGGACTGAGTAAGGTGTATATATACACAGGTCCATAAACATTTCCAGTTTCCCCATTTTCTTCTTCCCCAAAGAAGAAACTGTAGACTAATAGAAATTCGAAGTGCAAAGAATGTAAAGTCCTAAGGAGATAAGAAGTCCCATTTTTGCCAAGCATAGATTGTCAAACCTAGTCACATCCTTCAACGACAGCTTCTAGCTGACCAGATGGTCCCTACCAAAAACTGAGCAGTTGCTTTGTACAAGGGAAGAAATGGTGTTAGACTGAGAAAGGAAACTGATACCATATTTCCAGAAACACAGCATGAACTTCCAATTTTTTTTACTATTTAAGAAAAAGTAGAAAATGAACATTTATGTGTACATATATGATATCAGCAAAAATGATAAATACTAACCTAAGATTGATGGGTAAGAATGTGTTTGCATACTCTTTATATGCATTAAGCATGGGCAAAATGCTACATACTTTTTAAATGTTCTTATATGTATATTCAAGTATTAAAATGATTGGGATGACTTCTTTGTCCTCCAACATTAACTTTCTTGCTAATGTTTGTGTAGTAAAACAGTTGTTCAAATTTAGCAAACTAAATTCCTGGGGACGAAAGGGGAGGAGGTAATTAACTCTCACCCGTTATTTTCTCAAGCATCATTAGATAGATACTTTTCTCTTGGATGTTTTCTTTTTATTATTGTTATTATCATTTGCTAATTTTTTGAGAACCTCAGACATGAACATAGCATCTATGTCACTCCCACTCCTTCTCACCCCCTCCAACTTCTGCCATGTTCCCCTCTTAAACCCCTGATCTCTTCCTTAATTGCTATTGCTATGTGTGTACTGCATGTGTGTACTGCATGTGTGGATGTTTATGGACCTGTGTATATACACCTTACTCAGTCCACGTAGCTTTGTTTGTGTGTGCATGTATCAGGAGGTTTCCCCATCTTCTGTGATTTTTTCCTCCTGAGCCTTTAAGTATAGGCCTTTCACTGGAGATTGTATCAATTAGGGGTCAACACTACACAGTCATTAATTCTCTGTGTTTTAACAGTTGTGGATCTCTGTAATTGTCTTCATCTCTTGCAAAAAAAAAAAAAGCTTTTTTGATGAGATGTGAGAGCAATACTTATCTGTGTAGAAGGATGAGTTAGATATTTGTTAGTTAAAGAACATCACAGTAGTAAGTTCTCCTCTTGGTCTGTGACCATTCAAGCCCTAGGTAGTTAGGTAGATGTATGGAACTAGTCATGAATTCCCACTGTTGTGGTAGCTTTAAATCCAATAATGCAGTTGTTGATTAGCCTCAAGATAAAAGTGCTGCTATTTCACCATTGTTATCTTACCAGTCCAATTATAATCATGGTTCATGGGCTTTGCAACTGTGTAGGACCACCAATTACTCCTCTCCCTTGGCAACATGTACATCCTTCTGATATTATGAAAGTCATCACTGTGATCTAGTGGTTTTTAGGATACAACATTAGAGCATTGCTAATGAGAGTCCGTCAGAATAAGAGAAAATCAGTTCAGATTGTAGGGGGAAAAATAACAGTGAATTTTGTTTTGTTTTGAGAGAAGGCAACCCTAAACTAAAAATTCTCCTGCCTTTCCTCCCAAATACTTGGATCATATAATTGTAGTTTGTATCATAATATTTCTTGCTTTTTTTTAGTGCTTTCCCCATCGTTTAGCAACATTATATGGACAGCATCTTATTTCACATTATTCTATTATTATAATTGTTATAGCAAGTAGCATTAGCATATAACCAACTTCTGCTTCTCATCTACTTCCATCATGCATTAACAAAGTTCTTCGTAAAGACTGGGTTTTGTTTGGTGTGGGGAGCAAGCCCTCAGAGACCAGAGGTACCATATATCAGTGGAGTTGGAGTGACAGATAATTGCAAGCTGAGGCATGAGTACTAGGAACCAAACTTGAGCCATCTGCAAGATCAGTACATGTTCTTAACCAATAAGTCATCTCACCAGCCTCTATATGTACAATTCTTAATTTAGACTTAAAGTAGCTTTTGTGGTACCAGGAACTGAACACGAGGCCTTGCATAGCTAGGCAAGTATGTCCATCACTAAACTACATCCCAGTCCAACACAGCATTACTAACTAGTTGTTGAATCAAATCTCATCTGAACCATTGCCTATAAAACGTTCTTTCACATAGATCACTGCAGGAACTCAGAACACTGTTTGATATCCCTAGCCAGGCAAAACTCTACCTAAACACACACACACACACACACACACACACACACACACACACACACACACACACACTCAGTAGTCTTCCAAGAGCTAATTCTGCCTTAAAAGATTTATTTTAGGAGTGTGTGCAAATTTCTGAATGTAAGAAAGTTATGATACCCACCCTGATAACCACAGAGACCAGAAGAGGGTATCAGATTCCCTGGAACTGGAGTTACAACAGGTTGTAAGCTGCCATGCAGGCGCTTAGAGCCAAGTCCTCTACAAGAGCAGCCAGAACATTTAAACACTGAGCTCCAGTTCATAAAATTAACTCTTTAACAAAGGGAGGTATTTTCTTCAATATGTTAGGATGGGACTTAGGATGAGTTTCCAGTTTAATTAGTCAAGTGGGTCAAAACATGCAAAGTAGCTAGGCATAGTGGCTTACATATGTAACCATGGCCCTTGGGAAGGAGAAGCAGGAGGATTTTAAGTTCAAAGCTACTTTGGACTAAATAATTAAAACCTTGTCTCAAAAATAGAAAACCGTAGGTTTGTCTGAACATGTAGACCTGGGATAAATCCTGTACTACTTCTGTGATGGAGAAGTCTATGCATATATTAAACTACTCTGCCAACGCGTCCTCATCTGTCTCAGAGAGTCTCTCCGAGTCATCATGATCCATCAAAGAAAGTACAGTGACTACATAAATGAGGGAGGCTATTAAGGTGAACTATTCGAGAGCACAGTGCCCCGAGGAAAAAAGTGCTTGCATTACACATGGCTTTACACTTAGTTCTCCAACCACAAAGGGAAGATGGATATTCTTCGGTCAGATGAACACTTTATGAGATTTTGTACTCTATAAAGAGACATCTTCAGGGCCTTGTGTATGCACATTGTAAAACCTTGAGATATTTTATGTTACAGCATACATATTTAATGTGATAATAAAAAAGCTTATTTATTTCAAATACCCCCTTTATCCTTGCTTATATAACCAAACAGCTTGATGCTATTGGCTACAATCTTAAAACTTTCATTATTCACATTGGCGATGGGAATGTGCCCAACTTCGAGGATATATAAATCAGACTGAGGCAGGAATGACATATCTAGAATTAATGATTTGACATCCATTTGGAAGCACTGTGTTAGAAGATTGAAAACTACATGTTGTTTTAAGGCCCAGTGGGTTTCTTTGATTCCACTATCCCTACAGCAGCATATTATTCTTACATGTTTATTTCCAACCATGGTTAAATTACAAGCCCCAAACTATTTAGTAAATATAACACTACACCATAAAAGAACAAGGGATGGCTTTAATAAAAGGCAGAAATAGCGCTGAACTAGTATGAATTTTTAAAATGTTAAAAATCAGATCAACAAATGAAAATTCATTTAAATGATACCAAATGGTGTCTTACTATTCAACAAATGCAGGCTATTTAAAGACTTACAATCTCATCAAGGCCGTATCTGTCACTGACAGCGGAGCTGGTAAGAGCAGAAATTGCTGCAATCAATGATTCTCTACAGCTAATGTGAGGAAGTGCTAGAGAAGCAGTGACCATTGTTGAAGTTTACAAGGCTTACTTAGAAGTCAAAATGTAAATTGTGGGTTGCTATCACGCAGCACATCCTTCCACAGCCAACATATGATAAAAGACATGAATTTACACATCAATCTTGCCTAGGTCTATTCTGCAGGCAGAATAGTGAAAGGGAAAAGAAGTGTCCCTGAGTTACATGGTTTAGCGGGGAGAGAGCATTCCTAGAAAGAGTCAAAGTCGCAATTGTTGTTTTAGATTTGAAAAAGACTGCTCCCCAAATCACTAGAATAACTTGTTAACCACAATATAAATCTGCTAGCTCTTTAGCTATGTCCATAAACCAGGCAGGCATTTGAATAAAGTTGAGTAAGCACTACTCAAATCCACAATAATCAAAATTTTATAACTAAAAACCTCAGACATGTACAAAGCTATGAGCTTCATTCCTTTAAGTGCCACAAAATGATCATGATGATGATAAAGCAAAAATTCTAGAAATGAGCATTATTTTGTGTGTGTGTGTGTGTGTGTGTGTGTGTGTGTGTGTGTGTGTGTGTGTACATACAGTTCATGTGTAGATAAATATAGGTCTGGTTAATTTTACTTTGAAAAACATAATGTTGTTTTGATATATTCTTTACCTAATTTATTTTTATTTTTATCACATTTAATACTTTTATTTATCTAATGTGTTTGAGAGTGTGCATGCATGCATGTGTGTGTGTATGTATATGTGTAGCTCACTTTTTTCCAATTTTTATTAGATATTTCCTTCATTTACATTTCAAATGATATCCCGAAAGTCCCCTATACCCTCCCCCATCCCCCATCCTGCTCCCCTACCCACCCACTCCCACATCTTGGCCATGGCGTTCCCCTGTACTGGGGCATATAAAGTTTGCATGACCAAGGGACCTCTTCCCAATGATGACCAACTAGGCCATCTTCTGTAGCTCACTTTTAGCATAGACAGATAAGCGTTAGAGTCATCAGAACTTCACCAACATATGCGTTAAATCAAATTCTGCCACAAGTAAGAGCAAAATGATATTGCTCGCAGGAAATGAATGCAACTAGAGAGTATTATATTGAGTGAATTAAATTAGACTCGGAAAACAAATATCATATCTCTCATTTGTGGATTTTATACAAGTAGATAAAATCATGGATTTAGATATGACATGAAATAGGAAGCTATACAGTCTGGAATAACAAACAGGGATGGGAAAGAAAGGACGGGGGTATGGAGGGCAATGAGGTTAGGGTGCATTATGTACTTATATGAAAGTTTCTTAACTAGAGTGAGGTGCAATGAAAGGCTGAGCACATATCAAAGTTGGCAGAGTGCTTGCCTAGTATGTGTTTGGCCCTGACATCCAACCCAACATCCTCTATGACATATACACAGCATGGTGATAAATGCCAGTAATCTCAGCACCTGGAAGACAGAAGCAGGAGGATCTGAAGAATAGAGTCATGCATAGAAAATTCAAGTCAAGCCTGAGATGCATGAGACTTTGCCTTAAATATAAATGTGTGAGACTAAAAGCATGTACAATGAGTATATGCCAATGAAAAAAATATAACTATGAAAACAAACAAACAAACAAAGAATCTCCTCTCCTAATCCCGTTTATGATCAACATTAGGAGGTTGGTGTCTCTTGAGATCTGACATGATCTGTTGTTTCCATTTTGTTACATGTTTATGTAGATACTCCTTTATCTAACTCATTCAAGTATATTTTAGCATGGAGAAAGAAACAGACAGAAAGACAGAGGCAAAGAGAGAAATCGGAGTTTAATATGGGAAAAAACATGTAAATGAATCAGCAATATGATGTCAAAGTCCATACATTAACTTTATGGAAACCCAGAGAAGGTACTTAGATTTCAATAAAATTCGTACGTATTTTAGTATCTTTAAAATTAACTAAAATTTCCTTAAATAGAAAAGGGAATGACAAAGAAAAAGAGAAGAAGATAGAGAACCATCTGGGCAGAAGGAAACCATCTTCAGAGGTACAGAGAGAAGGAAAGCACATCTGGTGTTTGGAGTTACAGCTGAGTGGAGCAGAGGGGCAGGTGAAAGAATGGTGTGTCTCTGTAAATGCACATCTGGAAAGAAAGTACTGCCACATCTCTAGTAGCTCGCTTGGCAGAGAATGAGCCACTACTGAGAAGAGACAAGACGTACGAGGAGAGCTAGAAATGGAGCTAACGTTTTTCTGAGAGTGAGAGATAACCCAAGGCTTCCATGATGCGACTTCTCTTCTAAGTGAGGAAGGCAAGGTCTGGATAGTAGCATTGAACATTCTTTTAGAAGACAAAGCAAATCTCATGTGTCCCAAGAGTACTGGATATTTCTTTCCTTGCTCTTCTCTCACATGACAAAAAAAAGTAGAGGAAATGAAATCCCTTCTTGGAGAAAAGAAGAGAAATAATCTTTTCTATGAAGCCTCTGCATCCCCAACCAAAAGTGAATCAAGATAATCAAAGAGAACTACATGAGTATTTAACATGCACAGACAGACTTTTTACCATTACTCACTAAGCAGCAAAGGACAAATCCTGTTTCCAATTGTATTTAGTACTAAACACTAGCCAAGAGATGTTTAAAATATACAAAAGGATTGGTATAAGTTATCACCATCTTTCATAAGAGACTTTAACAGACAGCCATTTTGGTGTCCTTGGGGAGTTCTGGAACCAATCACCTGTGGGTACAGATGGATAACCTTACTCTGAGAAGGAGATTAGGTCATCATTCATACAAGTTAGAGTTAATACCCAGCAGCCAGAGCTACTGAACCATGCAAGTGTGACAGGAAAAAAAAATGTGCAAGAGGAGGTCAAAAGAAAGAAACCAAACTATAAAAGACTTGTAACGCAATGAATAGTAATAATCCCATTAATTGCTCCATGCCATATGACAGTTTGAAACTAGCCATTGAAGGCAATGACAGAAATGACAAAGGGAGTGACAAACCCTGCACAGGCTCAAACCAGACAAAATCCCAGCGCTGAGAAGGGAAATGAGCAAAGCCACATCCCTAACCAAGAATCTACTTACAATTGGTACCTGGTGGGAAAGGGAAGATCTGTTGTTTCCAATGGAGCATCACTGGCTGTATCTGCTTCACTCCTGGACAGACTGAATTATCACAAGTCATTGAGCAGTACAAAACCGACACATGTTTATCTATGCACATTTTGTTTTGGTTTGTCCTTTTTGTTTTGGGGGTTTTGTTTGATTTTGGTTTTGGTTTTGGTTTTGGTTTTGGTTTTGGTTTTGGTTTTGGTTTTGGTTTTGTTTCTGTGTGGAGGTTTGTTATGAGAGAGACAGAGAGAGACAGAGAGAGAGAGAGAGAGCATGAATCAGGGTGGGTAGAGTTGGGTAGATGGAGAAGAGTTGAAGAAGGATAAAGAATATGATAAATATCAAAAACAAAAATAAAATACATTATAATTTTAAAACGATTATGGTAAATACATATGTCTGAATTAAAAAAATAAGTTAACTTAAGAACAGAAACTACATGCTTAATCACATGGTATATTTTGTGTGTTCAGGTGTATTTAATTTAAAATGTCCAATGTTTGGGCAGTCATGTTGATGAGACTTTACAAGTGTAGCTTCTGACATTTCTAGGAGCCACAGTCTCACAGCCATCCCCCTGGTCCTCTGGTTCTTCTCGTCTTTCTGCTTCCTCTCCCACAATGTAGATGTGTCCATTGAAACAGACATGGAAAAAACATCAGACATGCTAACTTGGATGGGGCAAAGGCCATGAAGCATCAGTCCAACACAAAATTACAGGCAGCTAAGGAGATGCTAAGAGTGGACAATATAGTCTTCCACGGGGAAGAGCACACCAATTAATTATCCAATGCCAATGGTCAGCCCTGAAATGTACAGCATTTGCACTTACACATTTAGGAGTGTGTGTGTGTGTGTGTGTGTGTGTGTGTGTGTGTGTGTGTGTGTATGTGTGTGTGTAAGAACAATTAACAACAACAACAACAACAACAATAATAATAAAAGAGGCCATGAACTAAAAAGAAAACAAGGAGGAGAATATGGAGGGTTTGCAGGGAGGACTATGCTGTGCATTTTATTGTTGTTTTACTTTTAAATAAATACAAACTTGTAGTGTTTAAAAAAAAAGAGAGACAGAGAGCCCAGAGGCCAGCTAATAGAATAAAACTTAATTAAATTTGAAACAAAGAACTAAACAGACATGGCTGAAAATTATGTTTGAGAGTTCAAGTGGCTGCAGAGGAGCTACACAGATGGTAAGGATGCATATAAGCAGGAGGAGCTTAGGAAGGTCATAATGACTGAGACAGAGTGCTCGAGAATTGTTAACACACACGCTGCCATTGCAGTCATGAAGGAATAACCTGAAGAGTTTAGATATGAAGCAAAGGGAATGCCCTGGAGGAAGAAAAGAGCAATAAACATGGGAAAAGAATCAGAAGAGAATGCTGTCCTCAAAGATGAAGACAGGGACCAGAGAAAGGCAAACTGACGTATACAACCATTCTACCATTGTCTCCCACAGTGTAATAACTTCAAGAATGTCTTTAAGAAAGCATATAGCCCCTAATGTTTTGTCATTGTAAATATAATGTAGAAATAAAGTCCTACTGTACCTATGATGTCATTTTGCTATTTGTTTTATGATTTGTATACTTCTTTTACATTCTTATCTAAGAGCATCCTAAAATGCCTTTTGGATATTACAGCCTGTATAATCCATATTACATTGCATGCTCTGTAATAGAAGATCTCTCTTTCTGTCCTATTAACATTTCTCTAGTCTTCCCTAATAATATCCCTTCCTTAAACAGTACTAACTGCAGTAATATGACTCTGAGTAAGAAAGCCTATACTAATGCCTGTCCAACTCCAAACAGAAAAACAAAAGCCCCAGAAGCCCAGAAGCTCGGAATACCCAAGATACAATTCACAAACCACATGAAACTCAAGAAGAAGGAAGATCATAGTGTGGATACTCCGATCCATCTTAGAAGGGGGAACAACACACCCATGGAAGGAGTTACAGAGACAAAGTGTAGAGTAGAGACTGAAGAAATGACCGTCTAGAGACTGACTCACCTGGGGATCCATCCCATTTACAATCACCAAACCCAGACACTGTTGTGGATGCCGTGGATGCCAACAAGTGCTTGCTGGCAGGAGCCTGATATAGCTCTCTCCTAAGAGGCTCTGCCAGAGCCTCACAGATACAGAAGTGGATGCTAACAGCCATCCATTGGACTGAGCATATGAAGGAGCTAGAGAAAGTACCCAAGGAGCTGAAGGGGTTTGCAGCCCCATAGGAGGAACAACAATATGAACTAGCCAGTACTTCCAGAGCTCCCAGGGACTAAATCACCAACCAAAGAGCATACATGGTAGTGCATATGCAGCAGAGGATGGCCTAGTCAGACATCAATGGGGGAGAGAGGACCTTTGTCCTATGAAGGTTCTATACCTCAGTATGGGGAATGCCAGGGCCAGAAAGTGGGAGTAGGTGGGTTGGTGAGCAAGGGGAGGGAGAGGGGATGGGGGAGAGTGTTTTTTCGGAGGTGAAACCAGAAAAGGGGATAACATTTGAATTGTAAATAAAGAAAATATCCAATTAAAAAATAGCATGGTATTGGCATAAAAAAAAAGAAAAACAAAAGCCTATAAAAGTTTGCTCTGATAATTAGCAACTCCACAGCAATGCAAAAGCAAGTTCATACACTGATGATTTTATTCTTTTTTTATAAAGCTGATTATCAGATATAAATATTCTCTACTGAAATTTCCCTTTATTTCTACTTCAATGGATATAGAAAAACACCTTTTTCCAAACCAATCCGTGATTGACACAGCAGGAGAAGAAGAAGCAAAGAACCTTCTATCTTTCTTTCACCATAAAACATATTTATGATGCGAACGCAGTGATTAGCAAGAACAATTTGACACCTCCCCAGTCTGGATGCTATCCTTGCGCACATGTGCAGAGTTCTCTGCCATCCACCCTCAAGAAGAAATAGACAAGGCAGATTCCTTATTTTCCTAACTTAAAGGTGACAGAAACCCTGGCGTCTGCCATAAGGGATGCTCATGGACATTTAGGATTTACAGTCTTCAGGGAAGACAGAATTCATACATTTTAACACCCAAATCAACCTTGAGTGCCCTTCCAAGCCTCTACACGTAATAAAGCTGTGATGATCAATTTCGCACATTTTCACAATGGCATCTTACATGGGCTGTGAACGCTTAATAGGATTCTATTTCTGAAAATTATGCTGTGTTGCTCTAGCTATTCTGACACCAAGGATTTGGAAAGGTGAATCATTCATTCTGTTGCTCACAGAGACATCTGCAGAGAAAAGGAGTCTGAGTTCCTTTTCAAATCTAAAAGTTTCTTTCAAAAATCTGTTTTGTTGAACACACGGCTACTTACCAGGTGTCTATCAAATAATGTCTTCTATTTTGAGAGGACAATTTCAAGCTAATACACTTGCAAGCAAGCATCCTTTATATAAGACATGTTATTTCTGTTAACAGTTCTATTTAATCAAATGATATTGTGTTCATTTGGCCACACACTGTGTCCAAAAACAACAAGTATTGATTTTCCCAGTTGTAAAGTCTTCCAATTAGCTGAGAAAAGAACAGACTTTTGAGTCTATTTTCTTCTTCCAACCAAACATAAAATACAACGGGGATTATATCCCAGCATAGGACATAAGCATTACTCTGGACTTAGTGGGGTGCTGGTTCTGATATTATATGCTGCCACCATAATCACTCATAAAGCTGAATGAACAGTTAGATCTTATCCATACCTTCTGACCTGGTGAATCACAGCATCTGAGGGTGGGGCCTCCAGAGTGCTTCTGATGAGGTCAAATCTGAGAAGCACTGAGGCTCCTATTATAAGACATGCCAGGCACATCTAATGAAATCAGAATCCCTGGACAGGTGTACTTTAAAGCTCTAGAGCAGGGGTTCTCAACCATCCTGATGCTAAGACCCCTTAATACACTTCTTCATGCTATGGTGATCCCCAACCATAAAATTATTTTCATTGCTACTTCATAACTACATTTTCTACTGTTATGAATCATAATGTAAACATCTGATTTGCAAGTGGTTTGGGGTGACTCCTGTGGCCACTGCTCTAATGTGATCCCAAAGACAACAAAATCAGAGAGCCAGTGATCTAAACATCCTGTTAAATGGCTAGCTGACCGTGCTGTTCTGTGGCCAGTTCTACTGTGCTGCCAAGATGAGGTACAGGGCATGCTCTCTGGAGGGCAGAAGAGCAGGAGAACTGGTTCTATGCCTTACTGCTTAAGGCGCTGGCTGAGCTAGCCCAAGCAGTGCTAGAGAGCCTGACCCTGGAAGTGCAGACACAGGTGAGCTGGCAGGATGATCACCTTAGCTACCTTCCAGGACCAGATCCAAGACTTTGAGTTGGACTACTGCAAAATCTACCCCATCTATGATCTGCTGGAGTGTGTGAAAGGGCCAGTTCTGCAGATCCAAAGCTGCAGGATCTCCACAGCACAGGGCAATAATAGGACATCTGAGAGGAGTCCTCATGAGGATCCAGTATAGACAGTGTAACAGAAGCAGAGGTCTTGAAACAGAACAATGACTTACTGAAATGAACATCTGCAAGTAAAGATGTATGGACAAAGGGGTATACCGTGGGACACATTATGACACAGTACAGCTTCCACAACAAGATTAACATTATTATTATTTTTTTAATTTGGGGATGGTGTGAGACCCCAAAGTGCCCCCCCATCTCTAAGAATACAGCCAGTGAGAAGCTCTTTGTGAGCAAGAAGCCTTTTGTCCCTCTACCTTAGATGACCCAACCTGCCGAGACCCAGAAATAACTACAAGGACAGACCATAGTTTACTCCCTCTCCTNCACAACAAGATTAACATTATTATTATTTTTTTAATTTGGGGATGGTGTGAGACCCCAAAGTGCCCCCCCATCTCTAAGAATACAGCCAGTGAGAAGCTCTTTGTGAGCAAGAAGCCTTTTGTCCCTCTACCTTAGATGACCCAACCTGCCGAGACCCAGAAATAACTACAAGGACAGACCATAGTTTACTCCCTCTCCTCGTTCCTTAAGCAAGGCCACCCCACCCCCAGAAAAGAGCTGTAGCCCAACTCCTCCCAACTCTCCTTCCAACTCCTCCCAACTCTCCTCCCAACTCCTCCCAACTCTCCTCCCAACTCCTCCCAACTCCTCCCAACTTCTCACTTTTTCCTTAAAAGTCCCCTACTGTTACAGCTCAGGGTCAAACTCCCCTGCCACTCAGGGCCAAAAGAGTTCATCCTCAGCTGGCTGAAAAATAAACCTCATGCGGTTTTGCATCAAGCGGTTTCTCTCGAGTTTTTGGAGTGCCAATTCATCCTGGGACAGGAGTAACCCTGCTTCAGGGGTCTTACATTGGAAGCAGCAAAGTCAGAGGGCAGATACAAAGGGACTGGATGATGAGTGGGTTTAGGGTACATGGTGTGAAATTCACAAAGAAGCAATAAACCATTTAAAAGAAAAACCATTCTTGGTCTTTATTAATCAAATTCTTTTTGTTTGGAGGTTGCTTGCTTTGTCTGGCTGGCTTGAGGTGAGAATTCAGGTGTGGATCATATGGTCCATCTCCGAAAGGCTTAGCACAATTTTATTCACACTGCTAGGATGAGAACAGATTTTCATACTCAGATAAGCAGATCATCTTATTTGGTTCTGGCAGCAAAAATCTGCCATGGATAGATCCTTAAGAGGATTTGAAGAGAACACTTTAAATGGGTTTCCAGATAGTGAGTGACTTTCTCATGATCCCTTAGAACCCAATCCAGAGATCTCTCACTAGGCATAGCCTTTTCCTTTAGCTTCTATGTGAGATACAGTTTCTCTTTAGACAAATTTTCCACTTTTGCTCAAACATCCGTCTCCTAGCTCATCTTCCCACCACCATTTCTGGGTCATAAATCATATATACAAAAGGCATCCAGGGCTGTAGCATCTTCAAATGGTCCTTGATCCCTCTATCTCGAGGTCACCAGGCATCTTGCATTTACAAATGCTAAATCCTAGGGTACCAGATACAACATGCAGTAAACCACAACTGAAAGGAAGAGAAGTAGCTTGTAAAACAGCACATCTCTTGGTCCATTGATCTTTACCACCAGTACTTCTCAAACTAAAAAGAATCACCAAGTAGATACGATAGTACACCTTTCTTCTAAATGAATTTGTTAATGGATTAATCACAGCCTTGAGAGATAGCTCAGTACTGTCATGGAAATGTGGGTCCGTTAAGGTTACTGCCAAGTAACATACAAATATAAACACATTGATATACTATTTGCAAGAAAGTCCTGAAAGTAATCCTTCCCATCCATCCAAACCAAACAATTGTTCCATGTTCAAGCTATATCTATAGATGGATCACTGTACACTTCCATTAAGAAGTTTTTTTTTTCTTTTCTTTTTCTTTTTCTTTTCTTTTTTTTTTCTCTTTTTTTTCCTTTTTTTTCTTTCCTTATAAGAAGTTTTGAGTGTTATTTCCTTCATCCTACCATCTACATGTTGAAAAGTCTGCACTCTTCACGATCTGGGTACTATGTGTACTGTTTTGACTTCGATCAAGAACCATACTCAGGGTAGCTGACCACTGGCAAGAATTAGCACTGCTTGGATGGACCCGGCATGCTAAGGATATTGTTCTTACAGCATAATTGACTTTTGCTCCCAGAGCTGTGTAGTTCTAAATATTTTGCAAGTTTTATTTGACTGCTCTGCCATAACTAAGTCTAAACCTTGTTAAGCAAACTAGGGCATCAAGATAATGCAGCATGATTGTACAGAATCATTTGTACACTACAACTCAGATGAGATCGTACTGCTCTCCATGAGAAAAGAGCTCATGAACTCACCGGGATGATGTTGTTCCACATATTCTGACCTGAAGTTAACATGTTCTCCTTGATGATTGGCAAATGAGCAAAAACAAGAAATTTGGTAAAGAGCTTGAGAAGAACATAATGCTAAAAATGAAAACCAAGATTCAAAACTGAAGCCCCTGCTCTGTCAGCAGCTGCAGCTGCATAGCAGAAGCTCTGTCTGAATGGAGGTAATGTGGAAATTACTCTACACCTTACAGGTTTGGTATTCCAAATTCCATGCGCATAGCCCCTGAGCTGTAGATCTTTCTGTGCTTCCATATCTTCATCTGTGAAGTGGAAACTTCTGGTTGTGTCATGTCATGCTGTGTTGAAGCAGACTCATGGGATGTTTTACCGAAGTCCACCAGTGAGAAGTCACATGATGTTTGGAGAGAGTATAAGCATTGCTAGCTGTGCAATCTCTCATGTCTTTGCTGACCTTCACTTCATAGAGAAAGACAGAGCAGAGAACTTCTCTTTGCATTCTGGCTGAGTCTAGTTGCTCCCATTGATTGACTCATGCAGATTTGGCTGTTTCTGGTAGATCATGCTGCCACTGCATGTTTGGTAGTGCTTTTGAACTAGACTACTGGGACCCTAACAATGGATATTGGAATTGCCCCCAAAGAACTACTTCTAAACAGGGCTACATCTCCATTGTCCTACTACCCAGGTTTTCTCCCCTACCTTTGAACATTAGGCTAGAAGTGGGGTCAAAGCATTTGAAAACTCTCATTAAAGTAGCATTTGAAAATAATCTAAGCCTACAGTAAAGTGTTGATAATGATAAATTTTATCTTTCAAGTTCTACTGGTAGAAGGCTTGGAAATATGCTTAGTATCTACTATATCATTATCATCATCATCATCATCATCATCATCATTAATATCATTGCTGGAGGCCAGCCCTGCCACTTCTTTCTTGGTTTTCTCTTGAAGGTAGTCAAGGAAGAAAAGTGTCATCAGTGGCAAGAGTTGGTGTTTAAAAATAAATATTTGCCTATCTTAAGTCTAAATCCCTTTGCTGTGGTAGCTGACCTGCCAGTCTGAGTTGCTCTGAGGCCAGAAGCTGCAGTCTCTGGTATTTAGCACCTCATAGTAAAACCTAGAAGGATTCAAGTTACCTGTTCTGTCTCTGCAGCCTAACTCTCAGCCTGCTAGTCAATGTTGCAGGAAGAAAAAGGGACACTTTAAAAAGTTATTTTAGCCTTTATTTCTAGTTCTCTCTAAAAAGTTCTCACTACAACGTTTTCTATGAAAGTTCTCTAAGAAAGGTCTTTTCTAAAAGGTTCTTCTCTCTAGAAAGTTCTTCTTCAGTTCTGTCTAAAGAATTCTCCAAAAAGCTTCTACAAAAGTTGCCCTCCAAAAAGTTTCCTATGAAATTTCTCTAAGGGGAATCCTCTTCTCTCTTTGTCCTCAGCACTTATACGTCTTTCAGAATACATGGTCACATGGTAAAAAATTCATCAGAAGTTTACACTTAAATTCAAATCATAAATTGAATAAGAAATTTTCAACAGAGAATGTTTCCATGCATATCCATTAAGAGTAATCATCTGGCTAAGCATTCATCATCTGTCACCAGCTCAATGGGTTCATGGAGAGTCAGAAACCATAACTAAGTTATCATTGAAGTTTTGTATAGATAAACCCAGTAAATATTTTATCTGTCCTTGCACCTATAATAAATCATTAGTTCCCTTTTTATGACCTTTTGTTAATTGTTTCACAACCTCTTGGAATGTGCTCTAATTGTAGGTACCTGCTTGCTATCTCAGAAGCAATTAACTTGTGACACTTGAAAATTGACAGAGTTCTCATTGCAGTTTTGACATCAGAAAGGACTTAATAGCAGTCCTGTTATAAAAGATCTTAATAATTATTAATATAATTTTAGGGATTCTTGTAGAATCCTCATTAATAATTAAGAAATCATGTATTCATCTATATAGCATCACTAAGAGACAGTACATTTCTTTTGTTAAATGACACTTGTTAAAAAAAATGTTCTTCTCAGTGTTGTTTTGATTTGCATTTCCCTGATGATTAAGGATGTCGAACATTTTTTCAGATGTTTCTCAGCCATTCGGATTTCCTCAATTGAGAATTCTTGTTTAGCTCTGTACCCCATTTTTGGCTAAGATCAAAAACTTAGGTGACAGCAGATGCTGGCGAGGATGTGGAGAAAGAGGAACACTCCTCCATTGCTGGTGGGATTGCAAGCTTGTACAACCATTCTGGAAGTCAGTCTGGCGTTATCTCAGAAAATTGAACATAGTACTACCAGAGGATCCAGCAATACCTCTCCTGGGCATATACCCAGAAGATGTTCCAATTGGTAAAAAGGACACATGCTCCACTAAGTTCATAGCAGCCTTATTTATAATAGCCAGAAGCTGAAAAGAACCCAGATGTCCCTCAACAGAGGAACGGATACAGAAAATATGGTACATTTACACAATGGAGTACTATTCTGCTATTAAAAAAATTAATTCATGAAATTCTTGGGCAAATGGATGAATCTGGAGGACATAATCCTTAGTGAGGTAACCCAATCACAAAAGAAGTCATTGGATATGCGCTCACTGATAAATGGATATTAGCCCAGATACTTAGAACACCCAAGATACAATCTGCAAAACACATGAAAATCAAGAAGGAAGACCAACGTGTGGATACTTCATTCCTCCTTCGAATAGGAAACAAAATACCCATGAAAGGA
>LR752231.1:58927-99483 GCA_902729485.2 Mus minutoides | reverse complement strand
TTTTTTTTTTTTTTTTTTTTTTTTTGGATTTTCAAGACAGGGTTTCTCTGTATAGCCCTGGCTGTCCTGGAACTCACTTTGTGGACCAGGTTGGCCTCGAACTCAGAAATCCGCAACAATCAATTTCTTAAAACCATGGACTGTGTTGTTTCATCGGGATCCACTGTGGGGAGCAATGGAGCAGGCCTTTGCCTAAAGAGCTGGCCGTCTAATCTGCAGAAGGCCTCTCAGCATTCCCAGTCATAGCCTCCACCAAGCCATGAGGCCAGCCAAACAAGACAAGGACCCTGCGGGTACCAACTAGAGTTCTCCCCTCTTTCCTCTCTTAGCCCCAAGCTAGACTCAGCCCATGGACCCCCACTCCATTCTAATTTTCAGCTCTTCCACCTACCAGCGGCATCTGGGTGCCCAAGGGCCTGAGAACCAGATGGCCCTAGCCTATGAGCAGGCCTGGGGATCTTCGAATCAGTTCTGGCTGTCCCGGAGGACCTCAGACTGCACTCCCCCACCCCGCAAAGTGGTGTCCCGTGGCTTCCATAAGTGCAGTCAACTTTCAGTGTCCCACCTCCCCAAGTAGCCCTAGCCCTGTGGTGGAGTAGATGAGGGACACCACTAACACTACAGGTAAGTGGTAATTTTGTGATATGCACATATGGTGGATTTCACACATATAGTGATAACTGAAAGAAGAGACGAGAGAATAATAACTCTACTTAGCCAACAGACCCAGGAATAACTGATTAAACAAAAATAGAACAGTGTTCACCTCTTGAAGCACAGTAATGAGCCGGGGCATATGCCCCATCGGACTGCCATAGTCCATTTATACTTCATACAGAGGTTAGCGAAGGTGAGATTCTAATACAGCTTCACAAAGTTAACATACTTCATCAAAAGAAATGGTAGCCAAAAATGCAACATAGTGCAAAATCATTCATGTAATGACCAACCACCTTTAATCTTCTCTTAGAATTATAGTTAATGTAATGGCTGGCTGGTAATTATCTGAAGTACCTTTTTATTTGGGCCACCAAGGTATGGCTGGATGATATGGAATATTCTATTTTCCAGAATTCAATCCCAAAAGAGAATTGTACCAAAGATGGCACATTAAAGCTCAGTTATATACTGAAAAAACAAAAACAAAAACAAAAACAAAACAAAACAGTAATTGCTGTTCTATAAAGACTTTATCAATAAAGACTTTTGCTCAACTCTGGTTCTATACAGTAGTTACTTAAACAAAATAGCCACAATTCTTTAATGATCTCTGTACTATTTGATAAACTGATCTACAACTATTTAGTCACTCTGTTAAGCTCTATAGACAGTCTCCAGGCATGTGGCCCTGCTTTGGCTCATGGAATATTACTAGCAAATATACTATATCTCAACCAATGTCTGGAAAGGGAATGTACATATACATTTTAAGTCTGGTGATACAATAGAAAGAGAAAAGGCAATAAGTACATTAAAAAGTTATTATCATCTTGGCTTCATAGGGTGAGAATTCAGATTCTTCATTTTTAACAAGCTCCCAAGTGGCGCTGATGGTGCCAGTTGATCTAACACTGTTTGAATAAAATAACATCTATTCACAAGGTTGGTTGTTTTGCCTAAGGCATTTACTACTATACACAAGAAATGTCATTTCTCTTAGCATCCTACTGTATCCCAGGGCATAAAAAACTGAGAGAAACTCTGTGTGTGTGTGTGTGTGTGTGTGTGTGTGTGTGTGTGTGTGTGTAATTTCTTTTTTATTTAAATATTTTATTGAGAATCTCATGCATGCATATTATGTGTTTTTATCAAATCCACTTCCACTCTCCACTGCCAACTTCTCCCTATCATTCATACCTTTGCTCCCTCCCAATCATGTGCTGTCTATACGTTTGTGAATGTAAGGCCACCTACAGGAGCTAGGGTAACCTCTCCAGGACGACATCCCTGAAGATGTCTCTATCTCATACAGAAGCTATCATTACTAATATCTCCTCACCTAAGGAAAGGGATTTATGAGCCTATTCCTATACATGCTGGGTCCTGGGATGCTGTGATTTTAACTGGCTTGATCTTGTGTAGGTCTTCTTCGTGTTAGGTCTGCTTCGTTCATGTGTGCAACTGTTTGGTGTTTTCCAGAAATTACTATTTCAATACAAATGTCCAGTATCTCAGTTACTCACAATATTTCTGCTTACCTTCCTCAGTGAATCATGAACCTTAGGACGAGAAAATATGATATGCTTCTTGGGCTGCTTATGGATTAATGCTAGACAGTCCCCCTTTTTATTTTAAAACATTTGTTTATTTTAAATATGTGTATAGGTGTTTCATCTGCATGTATATATCTGTGGAGGTGTGCCACATGTGGTGCAGTGCCTGTGGAGACCTAAAGGGGACCACTAAAAAGACACAAAAGAGCCAGTAAGGAGCACTCATATGGCTTGGACATCTGCTCCTGCCTGTTCCTTTCTCCAATGAGTTCCTGCCTGACTTCTCTTGGCAATAAACTATTACCTGGAAGTGTAAGATGAAGCAATCCCTTTCCTCCTCAAGTTGCTTTTGTTCATCATATTTCATCATATCAGTAAAAACTGTAACATTAAAATCCTTCAGATTTGCAGGGCATGGTGGCGCACACCTTTAATCCCAGCACTCGGGAGGCAGAGGCAGGCGGATTTCTGAGTTTGAGGCTAGCCTGGTCTACAGAGTGAGTTCCAGGACAGCCAGGGCTATACAGAGAAACCTTGTCTCAAAAAACCAAAAACCAAAAAAAANTTTTTTTTGGTTTTTGGTTTTTTGAGACAAGGTTTCTCTGTATAGCCCTGGCTGTCCTGGAACTCACTCTGTAGACCAGGCTAGCCTCAAACTCAGAAATCCGCCTGCCTCTGCCTCCCGAGTGCTGGGATTAAAGGTGTGCGCCACCATGCCCTGCAAATCTGAAGGATTTTAATGTTACAGTTTTTACTGATATGATAAAATATGATGAACAAAAGCAACTTGAGGAGGAAAGGGATTGCTTCATCTTACACTTCCAGGTAATAGTTTATTGCCAAGAGAAGTCAGGCAGGAACTCATTGGAGAAAGGAACAGGCAGGAGCAGATGTCCAAGCCATATGAGTGCTCCTTACTGGCTCACTGTCTTTTTAGTGGTCCCCTTCATGGACCTTCTTACACCGATGGGCAGACTTGACCAAGTGAGTACATTACCTTAGCTCACAGAGGTCACAGCTGAGTAAGGCTTGTTACCTTTTCACTCCTGGCAGTCTGCCTAGAACCATCCAAATCTATGAGATCTGGTCATCAGAGAGGAAGACAAATCATACTCTTTACTAGGAATCAAGGGTTAAATGTAAGCAAATTCTTTATTGACATTTAACAAGGAAACCTCATGATTTTGCCTAAATATACACAAATCCTGTGAGCGTTTAGATATGTCTACTTTGGAGGAGGAGCAAGGGGGAGAGTAATAATTAATTCTCTGCATCACTTAGAGAACCACCATCACCTTGCATTTAGAAAATATCATATATTTCTCATAGCCCTGTGTTGGACAACATATTTGCTATAAGTTGGTTTTACTCTTAGACTATTTTCTAGACACGATGTAGTGAGTACTAGCTGAACCAGCAATGTGAGAACTGCTAACCTGTACCAGAACAAAGCTTGGGTTAAACATTCAGACATTTTTTTACTTTTACTTCACCACTATCACTTACGAAACACCCCATACAGGACAAAAGATATTTAACCTCCGAGATTATATGAGCTTATTTGTTCTGTCTATCTAATAGGGAAATGAAAAAAGGTTCACGGATCTATGTATCGTATGGTCTATCTATGCTTGTATTGATTAAGCATTACAAGCAGCAGAGGCTGAATGAAGAATTCATATTCCAAGAATTTAGTAGATGGTGATTTCAAGAGAGACCTGCATGAAAATGAGGAAAACGGGTAAGCAAAGCTACTTACTGCAAATTGGTGAAGATGTTTCCTAGGTTTTAAGCACTGCATCAGTCTTGGTCCATCGGCTCCTAGCATCCAAGCACCTGCCTGCTGTGGTGCTGTGGCTGAGCAGTCTCTATCTGATTGTTTTACTAGCTTGTTAGAAATGTAGGAAATAACCAATTTTAAGTTATATTTTCAGTCAACAATATAGTTGGGTATCATGATAATCACAACAAGGTTTCTGCAAACCAATGATGTTTATTCAATTCATGTCACAAGGTCTATGCAATCTTATTCTTCATTTATTTATGACATTCATAATGAAGGAAAAATAAAAAAAGTGAGAATGTTGTCGATATCTTCAGCAGGGAATTAATAATTTTATTTGAAATCCAGGTACCATGCTATCCTTTCTTAGTCCCAGCTCCCAGAGTCTGATGCACATAGAACCTGCTTTCTAGAATTATATTTGCATGTGTTGGGTGTCTTTCTTTTAAATAGGAAACAGACAATATATTGCCTAATATCTTGCTCAAAACTTTAACATGGCATAATGATTTTGGAGTTCATCTAAGTTGCTGCATGTATCAACTTTATTGATTTTTAATAAATATAGCCACAATTTCTTACATGTGTGAACCACAATTTTCACTCATTTATTGATATATGGCCTGCTTATGTTTAGGCTATGAATGGTGTGGTTCTACACATTCACGTTCATGTTCAGGTTTCTTTGATGCTGTGCCTTTTGTTTCTAATGGAAATAAAATTAGGAGTAGAATTCTGGGTCACATATCAGTTGTCACCTGAAAAAAGAAAATCATGAAACTTCATAGCAATGATATCATTATGCATTCCCTCCAATAATGTATGGCCATGTACACATCATAATCCTGCAAACACTGGTTACATTATTATTGTTGTTGTTAGTACTATTATTATTGGTATTCTAACTGGTATAAAAAGGTATCTCATAGTTTTCTTTTTTTGTATTCACTTATGGATTTATTTAATGCGTGTGTGTGTGTGTGTGTGTGTGTGTGTGTGTGTGTGTGTGTATATACACATGTGCATGTGCACATGCACATGCACCTTAGGATATGTGTATACCCCACATGCATGCAGGAGCCTGTGGCAGTCAGATGAGGTACCATATACTCTGTAACTGAAATTAAAAACAGTTTTTAGATACCATGTGCGTGCTCAGAACTGACCTTGGATCCTCTTCAAGAACAATGCATGCTTGAAAGTGCTGAGTCATCTCAAAAGCCCATACTTTGTATTTTGACTTCATCTTTAAAAAAAAATTATTGACTCTCTGTGAATTTCACATCATGCAACCCAAACCCACCCATCTTCCCTCCATATATGAACTCCAAACTTGCAACCTCCTCCTCAAAACAACAGCAACAACATTTTTCCATGGAATCTCTAGTGAGTCAAGGTGTATGACACAGTATATCATTTTGCCCAAACATCTTTACACATAAACGTTCACTGCAGTGAGTCATTGGTCTGGTTCTAGGCCTCTGACTTCTGCTACACCAGTAATGCTGGATCCTCACAAGGATTCTTCTCAGATACCTGGTTGTTGTTCTGTGTCATAGAAATCCTGCAGCTTTGGTTCTGCAGGACTGACCCTTTCATGTAGTCCAGCAGTTCAAAGATGAGGTAGATGTTGGGATGGGCCAACTTGAAGCCCTGGATCTGGGCCAGGGTATTAGCTGACTTAATTACCCTGCCAGCTCTCTCCTGTGCCTTTGACACAAGGGCCCCTTCTCCTGCTTTGTCAGGTGAGGAGGAGGGCCAGCTCTCCTGCCTGTAGCATCTGGCTGGGTTTCCCAAGCTCATACCATCTGGGCCAGCTCTCCCACACCTAGGCCACCAGGGCCAACTCTAATGCACTGCCTAGGTGAGGTACAGGATCTGCTTCCCGAGCGCTTCAGCTAACGAGCTCCAGGGTCAGCTCTCCCATGTTGCCTACGCGAGAGATGGGGACCGCTTTGCAAAATCCTACGACTTCTACACAGTTTCCAGCAGCAGCTCAGACCAGGCACATCTGCATGACCACTGGTGGCAATATGGATTATGAACATTACCGAAGACCCTTGCTGCTGCAGGGCCACAGACCGAGGCTTAGTCCTTGGCAGCAACAGTATTGGCCGGGACCTCATCATGACCTCATGTGGCACCACAAGCTACTCACATCAGGCTGTTCCTTGTGTCTCCAGTTATGCCTCTCTTCATAGTGCACAATCATCCTGTTACTCTTTGTGCTCCATCTCCCCACCACATACTCGGTCATCGTAGTGCCACTGCCCACCCACCTGCCCGCATGCCCATGCTATGTGGCAGTGAGCCGGGCCTCTGAGTGTTTTCCTCCATGGGCAGAGGCCTTTAGCATTTTTACTTCTTTAATGAACAGCTAACCTAAGCATGTTAAGATGGATTATTTATAAATACTGTTTTTGAGACATATCTACTCAAAACCTTTGTTCATTTTTTAATTGGGTATAAATAGATATCTCATAGTTTTCCATTTTAATTGCATTGTTCATTTTTTTATTAAGTTGTAAGGATTCTTTAGTCTGAGTACCAAACTAAATCACATATAAAATATTTTTTCTTTTTGTTTTTTTTTCTCTTTTCAATGTATTTAATACATATGCATTTTAACTTTTATGAAATCTACTTTTTCTTTGTCTTTTATTGATACTAAGAATTTGCATGCATATGTGATTGGCTCTATTTCACCAAGCTTTCTAACTGGTCATGGTGGTTTGAGTAAGAATATCCCTCACAGACTCAAATGTTTGATTATTTGCTCCCCAGTTTATGGTGCTGTTTCGGTAGACCTAGGAAAGCATGGTCTTGTTGGAGGAAATACACCACTGAGGTCTGACTTTGTTTTAGATTTCAAAGCCTCATGCCAGCTCCAGTTAACTCTCTGCTTTCTACTTGTGGTTCAATATGAAATCTCTCATCTATCCCTGCAACCTTCTGCCATGCTACTATTAAGTTGCCTTGGTCCTGGTGTTTTATCACAGCAACAAGTTAGGGACTAATAACGAGCTCACTGACTATTTCAGTAGAAAAATTAAACCCCAAAGTTTCCTAATTACTGCACCATTTTATGTAATCTTATTTAGTATATTGTATATTTGGTAAACCAAAGATTTTATATTTCCTTTCTTATCTTTTATTTTTCTAGTAATTCTTGAAATTTTCCCCAGTTTAACATTAAAATAGATGTTACTAATTATTACAAGAAAAAATTAAGACATTAGTATTTTTATGTTATGTGGATGTCTTTGTTAAATTTCTAAAAATGGATATTTCCATTATATCGCCATCAAGCCACCAAAAATATAATTCCTTATTGACCTAAGCCATTTTCTGGGTCTCTGTGAAGAGTTTGCTTTTTTTTTTTATACAAAGCTTGTTAAATTATTGTCATAGTGTTTTTTATTATTGATTTGTGAAGTATTAATATGTATAATTATTGTAAATGCAATCATTTTCTCTATTATAGTTTCTAAAGTATTATTATACAAGGAAACTACATTTGATTGTCTTTTGATTGGCTGTACAAATGAATTCTTTTACTAGCTCCAATTCTTGCTAGGCTTAAGATTTTTAGATGATATAATCATGCAATTTGTAAATAATAATTTCCCTCATGTTTCCACTTTTATATTTTAGAACAATTATAAATAATTATGATGACAGCAATTGTTCTTCCTTTATTCTCAGTTTAAATGAAAAACTGATTTGTGTTTTAATAGGATTTCTGATTTGGCAATGATTTTTTGTGTGTGTGATAAATAAACCTGCTAATACACGCAGACCTACAGGTATCAAATGTCTCACATTACATGCATATGAAAACTAAGCTTAGCATATGGAATAGTTATACTGTAACTATCTTGCTTAATGTTTGCATATCTTTTTTAATGTATCATGTGCTATCTTGTAATCTTTGAAATGCTTGTAACTATCTAGGTTCTTTTGTTTTTTTTCTTTTTCTTTGATTTAGCAGCAAAATAAATCTGTTAATTATCTGGAAATTTGACCTTTTTCATTTTTAGCATTAATCCCATTAACTACTATTACTTCTAATATTTTTTATCTTCAAATTATATTTTAATATAAGTAAAATTGTTTTTACTTTCTTTGTGTTTTTTTTTTTTTGTCATGGTTTGGTATCAATAACAACAACATTTTTCAGTTTGTTGAAAACTATGACATATGAAACTAAAATGCAGGTGACTTTTCTATCAACTTTTCTTTCATTTCTTCTACTTCAGTTTTTTTTTTCCTTGTCATTTAATCTTTGATCACTTATTCTATAACGTTAGCATTATCTAGCATATTCTCTTGCTTCTTGGAAGCAAGTCCTGCCTCGGTGTTGTTGTTGTTGTTGTTTGTTTGTTTGTTTTTTGTCTCACTTGCAGACTCCATTATTTTCTTGGCTTTGGTAAAAGCATTTGTGTTGGAAAGGGTAAGGGCATAAATTGCCTTTTATTTATCTCTTGGTACTTATGCCTTTGCTTATTCCCCCGAGCTTCCTCGCCAGTGGTTATTTTGAGGAGTTCTCTATTTACTTACAAATTAAGAAGTCAATTTTTAAAACTTCCTCTAAATTTAACAAAGACTCAAGGTCTTAGTGCTGCTAATTTGTTTTGGTTTCCATTTACGTTTATTTCTTCATTTAGTGTATTTGTGTGTGTGTGTGTGTGTGTGTGTGTGTGTGTGTGTGTGTGTGTGCGCGCGCATGTGTGTGAGTAAACATGTGTCATTTCATATATGTAAAGGTCACAGGAAAACTTCCTGGTAATGAATCTCTCTTTTAAACATGTAGATTCAGGAGATAAAACCCAGGTTATCAGTGGCAAGTGACTTTCCATTTTATCAGTGCCCTCCCTTCTTTTCTTCAAAGACAAATTCTCTTTATTCTCTTACACAGAGGAAGACTGAATCCAGCATCTCACCCTAGTACCTTACATACTCTAAGTAAATATTAAACCACTAAGGCATATTCAATTCAAGCACTATAGTTGTATGGTGAAGATTTTAGCCTTCTTGATGGGTGAATGGTTTGGATTTACATAAGGCAGCTCTGCTTGAACAAATTTTTCCTTTTGCCATTATGCATTCTAAATTCATTAAAAATTCTATATTGGAACATGTTGGTTCTGAAAGTGACTAATCATACGGATTTCATATTTCCAAACACTAAGTGACAATTTGCTCTTGAAAGTTTCTAATTTCATGAGCCTCTATATTTTTCTATTCACCAAAATCTTTCTCCATTATTTGTATATTTTTTACACAGGATATTTCTATCTTCCTATTATATTCAGAATACACAAAAAAATAAAGATGAGACTTACCATTTTTTTTCTACTGTTTTCACTTGCTATTCAAGCTTTTGACCCCATAGATACGTTGCATGTCTATATTTTTTCTGGCATCAAATTGTCTCTTCCAGAAGAGAGGAAGATAAAAGGAGGGTTTGGGAATTGCTACCCATTGGGATATATCAAGTATTCTTATTATTATTTCTTACAATGACATTATTTTTTTTTAACCAGAGAAGCAACATTCAATATAATACAAGGGCATTTTTTTCAATTGCTTCATCATAGTAGAAGTATACACTTCCGTACTTTGTGTTTAGAATTGTAACTCTTCCTAACACAACAGAACTCACTTTGAGCTTGACTATGTGACTCACATGATCACATGTGATGAGAGCAGAGCATTCGCATGGTCCGGTTTGTTCTTTGCCATTTTCTCAACCTTCACGATGCTGATGCCCTTCCTTTGTAGACAGGATCTTAAAATGACAGGTACATGGAGATGACATAAATTTATGCCTAGCCATGATACCTGCAATCTTATGACTCAGAAATAAATCCTTGGTTTTGTAAATGGAACCTTGAAACTTGATAATATATAATGACTTACTTTAACAACCTATTTGAGAAAATGTCTTCTTTGGATACCATTTGACTATTTCTGTCTTCCTCATAGCTTGTGAGGAAGTTCACAGCATGGAGTAGAGACCCCAGGAGTCTAATCACTGAGGTATTCAATCTAACAATGAGTTTATGCTAAGGCTATACCTCCCACTGACTACTGTCAGCCAATGATTAGCCACATTGTACATCATGGTAAAATAGGTCCAATCTGAGAAACTTGAGCCTTCTCTAATGATGGGATTTGATTAAAAACTACCCCCAACTTTTTCAGAAACTTTCAGAAACATGATCTAGGCTACTTTTACCTTTTCTTTATTTCTGATTTTTTGTATAAGTGCGATGTGTCCCAGTCTCTAGTAGCTCGGAAGCTTTCACAGCTCCTTCTCTGTATTTTTATAAGTCCTTCAGAACACCACTGCTAACATCTTTGTGTTTATTCCTGGCTTGGCATTTGTTTCTCAGAGAACGTGAACAAGCTCAGTCTCTTTTCCCTCTACTATTCCAGTGTCCATAGCAGTCTTTTGGGGGGGGATTTAAAATTACAGATATTGATATATATAGTTTATACCTTCAGATTTATATTTTCATTACATGAAGAATTCAAAGACATCCTTCCCATATTTTATCTGGACTTAGTTTTTTCCATTTGTTGAACTTTAAGCTGGGACTTCTTTTAAAGAAGGACTATCATATTTTTACATGCAAACTGGTAACGAAAAAAACTACACACAGCAAAATCAAAATTTTTTAGAAGACTGCATGATAGCTACAATCTTCTGGCATCTTTAAAAAACGCAGGCAAAATACACTGTTCCAATATATATTGTTCTAAATATATATATATATTTCAAACACACTGAAGCTTTGTGGGCCCTTGGCTCCTGGCCTAGCTAATATATGACTGGGATAGTAGGACACAGTTGGATCTCTGTAATTATATACCAATTACCTTGGTTTATTTCCCTAAGGTATGAGTAATTTACATATTAGAAATATATTGGCTGCAGAGAAAGTGAACTATTATCATATGTGTCCATGTATGTATGTGTGTGTGTATTTATGTAAAGTAGGCCAGCTATATAACCTTAATTTTCAGAATAGCCTGTACAATGTTTCATTTACTGAGTGCCATGAATGTGTTTAGTTGTGAACATTGTACCACAACATAAACTTACAAGGCAATGGAGGTGTAATTTCCTTAAAGCTGTCAAATGCCATGGAAAATGGCTGACCTGCTGAAGTCAGTTTTCAGTTGGGGAAGAGTTTTGCCTCAATTAAAGCTAAGATGCTGTTTAGAATCTTAACCAGTCATAACATGATGAAGATAGAACAGGCAGGGCATAAGACCTCTAAACAAATAAATTTTCTTCCAAGCCAATTGACTTCTCTGTGATCAAATGAATTGGTCTTTCCATGTGTCGGCATTCACTGTTAAGGTCTCTTTTGCAGAAAAGCCACAGAATCATGATAGTTGTCCCCATGGGTATAAAGTATCCTCTGGAAGGCTCTTTAATCAACCTTGGATAAATGGATAGTCATCAAGACTGCTATAAAGAAAGTGCTCTTTGAAAAATTGTTAAATCATACTTCCTGTATAGAAATAACCTTACTTGAAAAAGTAGAGACATCTTATAAAGACAGGTGATTTGCAAAAAGCAAAGAGGTATTCAAATGAGTCTGTATATCAGCACCAAAGCCTTGAAATCTATGCTTCTCTTAAAAAGAGGAGTGCCCCTTGATTGCCCTTTAGTCAGAATTCAATTTTGCATTCCACTGCTTTACAGGTGGAGAGAATTCCAATTCCCATTTATTTCAAAATGCTTGGCATGTGAACCTCTAGCAGGCTCAAGAAGTTATGATGAAACGTGGGACAATCACACCTTGAAAGGCGGTGACAGTATATCCACTTGAAAAGTAATTGCTCCTGGCTTCAAAAACAGCGACTTCAAGATGGAAAATACATTCTGAATAGAAAATGCCAAGAATTCTAATCTGACTTGAAATGTCCCTTATCACTTTAGGGAAGTATGTAAGGCTGAAGGATAAGATCCAAGTCTTATTTATCACATCAAAACTGAGTGTTTGTTAAGTGTTCATTAATCTCTCTGTCTCCCTCCATGCTTTTCTCTTTCTCTCCTTTCTCTTTTTCCCCTGTCACTCTCTCCATTCCTCAAACTGAAAACATGCCATTATTAATTTTTTCTTATTTTAATAATTTAAAAAAATTTTTGTTAATCACCTTGTTTTGTATTTACTTAATCCTCCATAATAATGCCACTAAGTTTTGAGTTTATTGAAATGGTATCATACATGTACATAGTTTATGAGGAACCTTTCAACTCAGTAATATTATTTTTTAAAATAAATTTACTCATTGCAAAACTAGACACAATTACTAGTACTTTCTGATGTTTTATTTTATGGGTATATTACAATTCATTACACTGCCTTTTCATTAATGGGTAGGATATAACAGTTAAAAATGTTTCTTCTAATTTGTAATAAGTGCTCATTTTCCTTGTAGAATTATAGCAAAGGCCGTAGGAATCAGGGTTTTCCCAGAAAATAGTGGGGACTGAAAAATGGTCCAACCCAAAAATCTCTGCCCCTGGTCCTTGAGAAAAGGTCTATGTTTAAGTGCCTATAACTTGGTCCTTACCCAAGTACACATGTACATTTCTTCTCATCTGTTTTCTCTTTGCTATAAGTTACAACACATCTATGGTAAGGAAGACACAGATAAAGATTCTGTTCTTTCTTGTTTTGGGTAAAACTATAATGAGCTCTAGGTAGTAGTATATGCCTGCAATTCCACCTCAAGAGGTAGAAACACAAAGATTACTAACACAAGATCAGCCTTGGGTAAATTAAGATCATGGTGGAAAAAGAAAGCCAAATATCACTCTCTCTCTCTCTCTCTCTCTCTCTCTCTCACACACACACACACACACACAGACACACACATACACACACACAGAGAGAGAGAGAGAGAGAGAGAGAGAGAGAGACTATATGGTAACACAGATAGTGCTGGAAACCATACTGGAGTCTTGAACTCTAATAACATTTTTTTGACATCCAGAAGTTCTTAATTTTAGTTTAGTCGAGTGTGTCTAACTCTTAACCTCATTATAACTTACTTAAAAGTCTTCCTTTTCTAAACTATAAATACAATATTTCAAATATTTAGTTTATCTTTTTAAATTTTATTATTTTAAATCTATATTTCCATAAATGTATATTATTAGGTACGTACACATTTATTTTCTCCTTTTAAAACATTATTATTACTATTATTATTATTATTATTATTATTATTATTATTATACTCTGTAATGACTCTGAACTCTTTTGGTGTGTGTTCTGGTTGTTTTGTCTTAGTTTATTTGTTTTGTTTTTGTCTTGTGAACTTGACAGAACCTAGAATTATCTAAGGAGAGGACCTGAACTGAGATGATGCGTCCAGCAGATTGCCTATACACAAATCCCTGTGGCTCTTTCTTGGTTAATGATGGATATGGAAAGGCTCTGACCACAGTATAGAGAGCAGTCCCACCCTTGAGCTGCACGAGTTGAGAAAACAAAAAGAAAAGCAGGAAATGATATTTCTCATGGCTTCTTCTTCAGGCTTTGCCTTCAGGTTTGAGTTCCTCCCCTTACTTCCTTGGATGATAAACAGTGCTATGAAGTATAAACCAACTAAACCCTTCCTTCCCTCCCAAGTTGCTTTTGGTCATAGTAAAAAGCTAAGTAAGACAGGATGTCTCTTATAAAGAATGTATATTTACTTGTTTTCTTAAGACTGGAATTTGACTGTTAGGGTACGTTTACTTGCTTTAATAGTTCTAGAATTTTCCATGTTAAGGTGTGCCTCGATGACAGAAAGTGTCCTTAGCCATGAGCACCTCTGGTTAAGTTCTAGCGCTTCCCCCAAATGTGGAAGACACCAACTGAGTCTTCAACGAGAACACTTTAGTGTCACATAAGTAAGGGTACAGAGGGTGTTCTCACACAAATCACAGATTGAATTCTGTCATACAATTGATTATTATCATAAAGGCGAATCAGCAACTTTAAAAGAAGTTCTTTTATCTTCACCTTTTAGACTCCTTTAGAAAATTGTGTTCCAAAATAGTTCTAAAAATATACTGTGTCTTGAATCATCTCATTTTTTTCAAGGGGAAAAAAAAAACCCTCTACAGAATAACCAGAAAAAAGTCTGTCAAATTGCATAAAGCATTTAACATTTAGAAATATTAGGGATGCAAAGTGAATACCTAATTATTGTACTTAATTTTTTTTATTGTACTTAGTCTTTTGAAGAAAAATGCCCAGATGTAGCTAGAGATGTAACCCCAGATGTGACCCCGCGGCTACTGCTGAGCACATGAGTGAGTGAGTGCATGCTCCCATTAGGAAGATTATTCAAGTCTCATTATGTTTCTTGAAGATTGAGGTCTGCAGAAGAAAGTAAGAATATCCAAAACTAAAACAAAGGCCACACAAAATGTGCCCTTCATTGGGCTCTTCTCTAAGTGGGTATCACTGACTGACTCCTGGCTCATTTACAATGCTCTCTGATGGGCCTACTGGGTTGGAGTCTGTCTTTCATCATTTTAGCAGGCTTACCCAGCCCTCTTTTACGCCCAGCCCTTGGTATAATTTCTGAGTTAAAGCTGGAAAAACAACTCAATAATCACTCTTTTTTTTTAAATTCTCTGCACTATACTTACTATCATCCCAGAGGACAAAATAAGTCACACTATTGGGCTTAAAGTCAGAAGAGGTGGGCACAAGAATGCTTCAAGGCAGAGGGTGAAGATACTGGTAGGGGTGAGGTATTGGAGCCATTAATTCAATCAATTTACCACAGAGACCAATTTCCTTCCCTGGCTGAGAACTGCTAGAAATGAGTACAATAAGCCTGTTGGAGAGGCTGTCAGGAAGCTATGGTCCCCAGGGAAAGGCAGATTTCAGCTAAGACAGGGCCTCTCACCTTTTAGCAGGGGGTCTTCACCAGTCTTTGTTTTTTTGTTTGTTTGGGGTTTTGTTTGTTTGTTTTTTAGAACTGAACCTTCAAATTGCCTAGGATCGATTTTTTGTTTTTGTTTTTGTTTTTTTGAGACAGGGTTTCTCTGTGTAGCTCTGACTGTCCTGGAACTCACTTTGTAGACCAGGCTGGCCTCGAACTCAGAAATCCGCCTGCCTCTGCCTCCCGAGTGCTGGGATTAAAGGCCTGCGCCACCACGCCTGGCTGCCTAGGATCGATTTTAACAAGGAGACTGAAGCAACCCAGAAAATCGGGTTGCCCTTACATCAGGAAGTAATATGAGAGAGTGACATTACCCCCTCTCCCCCAAAGAATGGTGTCTTTCTTCTGAGGGACAGAAACAATTTTGAGAACAAGACAGGTACTGGTAACTGCTCTTAGGAAACTATTGTCACAATTTGCATAAACCCTGGATCGCCATTGAATTATAAGATAACTTGTACAATCAGGAGTGCCCAAAAGAGAGACTCAAGTAGCCATGTTTCTGAAGCACAGTAACAAATGCAAAAAAATGACATTTTGATAATAATGAAATGAATTCATGACATTTATCATTTCCTTTATTGTTTTCATGTGTGTGTTTGTGTGTGGTGACATCAGAACCATGATATAATTTCAATTTGCCTAGGTTGTTTCCACAGCATACATTGATGAATGTTTTTACAATCAATGTTGAGAAATGAGGTAATATATCTTAGAAGATTCAGAATGTCTGTGTTGCCATGGCAGAACGAAGAGCTAGACTTGCTGTACATATTTTGAACGGCCTATTTCCTTAATGCATTGTGTCATGTCCTTAGTGGATTTGCCCATGGAAGATAGGCTTTGAGTGTGCAATTCAGCTTGCAGGAAATCGTGTTCCCATGTATTAGCTGCTGACTCCTTTAATCCTGTTAGAATTTAATTTCCCTTGATTGACTACGGTGCTATCACCAGGTGCTGAGTGGCCCTTTCCCATCAGTACATATAAATCCGGTTAATCTTCTCCAGTCTGCGGATGTTCCAAAATCTTCTGAGGTCACAGTACTCTGAAGAAGGCTGTGATGCCTGCCTTATCTGAAAGAGGGACAGTGAGACTTTCACATACAGATGCCTTGTTTGTGTCTGTGTCTGTGTCTGTGTCTGAGACTTGGGCGTTACAGTGGAGATCTTAGTAAACATTACCATCTGCCAGTAGCTTGTACATTAGCTAACAAAAACAAACGCTTAAAAAGAAAAGAAAAGAAAAGAACGTAAAGTTCTTTAATAACTGGTAAGGAGCTACCCCATACAAATCAGTATATGGTATACTGTATATCAGTATATTATATTATTCCAATTTTATGGCATAAACATGTCCTTTCAGTTATGTTACCTGCATTTTCATTCAAGTGTGCTTCATAAAACCCCTTCTAGCAATTATCAGAGCCCTATCAAATATCTGTATCCAGTGAGGTCTTCTGCACTCTTGGCTTCCTTTTTCTATTCTTCCCCTATCGAGCAGTTTGTGCTAATTATTTTTCTATACCCAACAAAAAGAAGCCAGTCACTGGCACTGTCATTTTTATTCCCCGTGAGCACCTCTAATTATTGTGTGTTTCTAAAGCTCAGGAAGAAACTATTGCAGGAATGGATATGTTTGTGATATCAGGTATTAATTATAACAAATACACTTTATTAGTAACAATAAAGGAGTAGTTCTATAAACTGATAGCTTTTTAAAGTATTCATTGAACTATTTCCCTGGCCTCAATTTGGTTGCTAAATGTGGTCCAGGCATTTTACAGCATGCTGCGATTTAAAGATAATTAAGACACTTTGCCACAAAAGCAATGGGAGTTTACTGTCAGGAGTTTTTCAAGGTTCTCAAATTTAGAAGCATGCAGGTCAGAACTATATACAAAAATAAATGGGCCCAGTGGCACCGTGCAGTGCACATCCCAGCCCCTATCTGGGAGGTGTATGTGTGGGGCAGGGAAGCTTCATTAAAATTCACATTGTCTTTTCCATGCCCAGAAGCTGGTCTGATGCTCTGAGATTCCTGAAAATTTAGGAAGTTATATCTGGGGATGTTTTTTCACATAACCTGAAAGTATTGACACACATTTATATTAAGGCATTTTGGAGTTCTATACTGGGTTTGACTCCTCATATGTTCCCTTCAACTAGCATGGTGCCCACACTGCCAGCTGCAGCTCTGATTGCCAGGTCCTGGTTGTACCGTGTCCTATCTGCCAAAGGTGTCTGTTGTTTATTAGCCATAAATCCAGTACTGAACTCCTGGTTCAAATGAGGTAATACAGGTTCCAGAAAAGAGTTATAAGAGAATATAAGAAACCTAGTGTCAGCTGATGGGGCATGGTCGTGGGGAGCTGAGGGTGAAGGGGTTATGCTATCCTAAATCTATTTCTTTGTCATATTTAGGACTCAACATTCAGAGAAACTACAGATGGTTATAGATATAAGAATTGATTTGGGAAGTGCCCCCTTGGTAAGGAAATGTAGGTATGTAAAGTAAATCCGCACTGGAGAAGTAAAGGGTCAATGGATTTGGACAGGTTCCTCTGTCTCATACCCTTTTCTGCTAGGAAAAGATCTTCTCACAGGCAGAAGAGATTGTGAGCCCACTGTGTAGCCCAGACATAGTGCTCTAAATAACTCTCACCTGGGAAACTGATCTGCCAAGGAGAAAGTCCCTGCTAGAATCTACCTGTTATCCATACTCCATACTACCCCAGCCGACCAAACATCTTCCTGGCCCACCAAAGCCCAGAATCCACTGTGCTTGCTCAGCTCTCAGTAAGATTCTGCAACCTCGTCCTTCATTTTAGAGTCCTAGTCTGAATGCAGAGTTTGTGTTTCTAAAATTTAATGGGTTTCTTTGTTTACTTATAGGTCAGTTTGTTTCATAGACCAAAATGATTCAAGGAAGGAAAAGAATGTGTTTGAAGAATCACTGCAAAGCCATGCAAGTCACTTGTTTGGGGAGAAACAGAATTTTTCATCTGCCTTCTTAATCTCTAGGGTGGTAGAGACCCTTTGTTGCAGAAAAAGTAACAAAGAAAAAAAAAAAAAAAGAAAGACAGAAACTTACTGTATTTCACATGTCCATATCAGATAGAAGTATAGGGAATAGCCAGTTCTCAAAGATATGCCTTAAAATTTCAGCTTCTATAATACCTTCAAGAAAGATAAGTAAATTACAGAGTGACCACAAGTTATATTTGATAAGCACAGGGAAATAAAAAAGGCAGAGTGAACAGTGAGTTAACAGCCATGCAGCTCTAGCCCCCTTTGCCAACTGTGCAATCTGCTTTCCTTATTTTCCTGGGATTATCTAGGATACTTCCTTATTGCTTTAAAAATTCACAATAGACAAGAGTAGCTAAAGCTGGATTTGACTAATGTGTCATCACAGCACAATGCTAAGTACTTTCGTTTCCTTGTAATGGCAACTTCCCTATATGAGCCTTGCAGACCTGGCTGCTCTCATTATGCATCTGGTGCTGGGACACATCTAAACACCCATACAAAGTACAGAATAATGAAATATGTATCCCTATCCTTTCCTGGAACTCCCTGTCTTTACCCCACCATAATTCAAGAGTGATCTTCCCCTCTAAGTTTTCCCACACAGTGAACTACCTACAACACTAGGCACTGCAATCCATTTGCAGAAGCTTTGTCTGCTCTGCAAGGGCCTCCAAAGGGTATTATGATTTTACTTTGAAATAAACTCTCAGTTATTTACTCTCGATTCTTTGTCTCATCTTTGATATTTTTTTCTTTTCTGTGACAATGTTGTGAAACACTGTCCTCTGGATATAACATAACCATTGTCGTTTTAATCATAAATGCTACAATAACACCCACAGGAGACCCTCAGCAAGATCTACCTGCTGTCATTCCCTCATAGAAAGAGAAATAGGAAGGGCCATTATACCTTCACCTGAGAGCCCAGATACTCTGTCCTCCCATGCAAACCCTTCAACAGCATGTAATTCTGTACTACAAGCAAATGGGTCAGTAAATGCTGAACTATAGGAGATGGAAGTTTGATGGAGGAGAATTCCATTCATGTAGTTGCTGGCAGATCGTCACCCATCCCAATGCCTTTGCTATATATCTTCCACGTTCTTTTAAATAACCCCTTATCCATGATCTCACAAAGTAGACTTCACAAACTCTGTATCAATTACCTGGACTTAGATGGAATCATCATTCTGGTCTCTCTGTGCCTTGCCAGGGGAGAGTAAAGAGACAATCATATCTGTCCTGGAACCACTAATACAATCCATAAGTTCTTGGGGACACTAGGTAGATGACTCTATTTCTCTATTCCTGAGATTCCACCATCCCTTCCCGATAGCAACCGGACAACGGTAAAGGATAATAGAATCGCTGAATGAGATCGTTTTTAGAAAGAGTAATGTATGATATGTATAGTTCAGAGTCCCAAAAAATTGTGGTTTGATTATATTAATTTCTTTGATGCTATCTCAAGCCTTCTAAGGAATTATGAAATACAGCCCTCTAGGTATGTCTTGGCAGTAATGGTGATTGGACCAATAAAAGATTGGATCTATTTACATTTGTCATTAATAAGAAGAAAGAGAGTATTATCAAGGAAATATAAGAAATTAAATGTTGCTGTAGACTAGGTACTTGACGGTACAACTGCAAATACAGTGCTCATGATCCCACTGGGAACCCTTAGCTGGCCTCCTATAAGTAGCCTCAGTTAAATCAATTGACCAAGCACAGTACATGGAATTTTTCCTTGATCTACTATTAATACCCTTCTATGGTGACTAGAAGGTTGTTTGTTCTTTTCCTAGAATTTTTTATGAAACAAAATTCAAAAGTTGCTTTAAGGGGTCCATCTTTGTTATTCTAAAGTTTACTGATTCCTCTGGACATTGGGCCTAACTCTAGGTTCAAGTTCTTACCTATCTTGAGAGAAAATGATTATAGTTAGTAGACAGACAGACAGGCAGACAGACAGAAGATGGAACCGTATATAGGAATATGAACTATTAGTCTTAGCCAGAACTAAGGTAATAGAAATTGTCCCTTGAAGACTGCCCTATTCATAGCAGTGCAACAACTAATATAATGGATGAAACAAAAGCAAGTAAACATGCATGTGTAGATGTATCTGTGTGTCTATTGTTTGACCTGAGAAATAAGATCTCTTTTTTGCTACAGGCCTTTGTACTAGTGCTAGGAGTCTTTACTCTTGGATTGGACCATTTTTATTCTCAGCTTGACATTTCCTACTGGGATTTTAAACTATAGAAACTTATAAAAGGTACATTAAAAACTGCTCTTGCTAAAAAGCTCTCCTCATCAGACTCACAAGGTAGCTATAAACATGATAAAGGTCTATCACTTCTACTTTTATTTTTCACACTTCACTTTTGGGGGATTAGACTCCTGCTTAACTATGAGCATAAACATACTCAAAGTGGAAATTTTTGGCTTCTTTGAAGACTGTTGTGTCATGATATTTTTCTGGAAACTGTCTAGTCAGAGGATGTTTATGCTGAAGTAGACACATGGGAAGATGTATTTCTGAGAACAGACACGTGAAGTTTTTCTAGAAGCAGCCTGGAAAAAAGGGCATGCGATGATTTGCTAGAGAGAACACATGATGTTTGGAAAGGATATAAATAGAACCCACTAAAGAGTGTGCAACATTGTATGGCATTGGTTTGCCACTCCCTGCCGTTCATTGTCATGACTTTATAGAGGGAAATACAAAGAACTTCTTTCTGGCGGTGATATGGTGGCTTCTTGCCGATTCTGTTGACACAGGCCGGTTGGCAGAGCCTCACAATTTTTTGTGGACCTGCCATTACTGATTCATGCTTGCTGTTTGCTAGTGGATTGAGCTTCTTCTGCTGATTTGTGTGAACTAAACTGCTGATATCCTGACAACACAGATGGGATTCACTCCAAATAACTATTTCTAAGCATGTCTACATCCTCCTTTGGCCTATTAACCTTTCCTTTCCACTACCTCTGGTGGGAGGTAGGCTAGAAGGGAGGTTAAAGCCTTTAAGTACACTTATTTAAGAAGGTTTTGAAAAACATAAACCTACACATACAGAAATCTTGAAAAATTATTTTTACATATTTTTATTTTATGTGTATGAGTGTTTTGCTTGCATGTATGTCTATGCATCATATGCATACATTGCCCAAGGAGACCAAAAGAAGACATGGATCTACCTGGAACTGGAATTACAGACAGTTGTTAGCTGCCATGTGGGTGCTTAGAATCTTCTGTAAAAGCAAGTAGTGCTCTTAAACACTGAACCATTTTTCCAGACCCATATAAGCATATCAGTTTTTTAAGGGGTGTCTAACCCATGCTTCCTATGTTCAAGGCTGAAGAAACAAAGATAAGAATATCTAAAACATTTTGCTGTAAACACTTAGTGTCAATTTGCAAAGCCCTGAAAAGTCATGAGAAAGTCTCTAGTTGTTATTCACAATCTACAGTCACCTCACATTTGGGAAAGTGAATATCACGTAGACAAATCAGCCCAACCCGAGACCACCAGAAAGCAGGAAGGAGAGACCACCAGAAAGCAGGAAGGGGAGACCACCAGAAAGCAGGAAGGATTGTCTCAAGAGAATTGGGTTGTCACATCCAGTGATGGGCACTCCTCAGGGGACTCACCTTTCAGACTAAACATGAGTAATGATCAACCAAACTCAAGGTCATAGACTGCTCAACTGCACATTCCTCTCACACTTCATTTCACTCACCCTCTGGCTCTCTCACTCTCTGCTCAGTTCTTCCTGTTTTAGCCTAAGGCACATGACCATGCTCACAGTGAACTGATACGCCTTATCTCCATCTTCCCTAAATGCCCATCCAGAGCAGAAATGTTTCATGTCCTTTTGCCTTTACTTTGTTTTCTTTGGCATAATTGCCTGGCTTGACATGTTGGAATTCCAGAGTGAGATCTCTGATCTAGCTAGGACTCAGTTTATAAAGGAAAATCACACATCTTGTAACTTCAGAAATTTGTATCTTGCCCTTGGAGATTCCCAGAGACAGAACCAATGAAAGAGCATACTTATAAGCATGTCAATATGTACATATATACTTTAGTCTTCATGCTGGTCCCCCAACAACTGATGCTATTGGCTACTTAAAAATCCTATTTTCCTAACTGGATTGACTTGTCTGGCCTCAAGTGGGAAAAAATGTTCCAAATTCTGCAGTGACTGGGGGTGCCAGAGTCAGGTAGTACCAAGGTGGACCTCCCTCTTCTCAGAGGAGAAGGGAAGGTGGAAGGGACTGTATAAAGAATAGACTGGGACATGGGTAGAGGCTGTAATAGGGATGCAAATTAGATAGATAGATAGATAGATAGATAGATAGATAGATAGATAGATAGATAGATAGGCATAGATAAATGGAAAAATGAGTGAATGAATGAATTTATGAATGAATGAATAAATAAATAAACTCATGTCTGCCATCTGTACCCATGAGCTGAGGCTCTTCCACAGCCTGCTTTGCAGAGGTCCCTCCAGGAAAGACCTGTTCTCCCAGGACTGTTTTCACTCCTGGGCTCAGAGGTAAGATAGTCACTTTCTCTCCAATAACTGTATGGAGTGGGGCTGGCCAGGAGCACATGAGGCACAATATCAGTGGAACAGCTGGGACTGGATACTTCTGGTCTTCCATCTGCACACAGAGCTTGGGCTGTTCCAGAGCCCTCTGAACACAAGTTCTACCAGGAGAGTAGCTGGATATAAAATTAACTCAAATAAATCAGTGGCCTTCCTCTACAAAAAGGAAAAACAGGCTGTGAAAGAAATTGGGGAAACAACACACTTCAGAATAGCCACAAATAATATAAAATGCCCTGGTGTGACTCCAACTAAGGAAGTGAAAGATCTGTATGATAAGAACTTCAAGTCTCTGAAGAAAGAAATTGAAGATCTCAGACAATGAAAAATCTCCCATGCTAATGGACAGGCACGATTAATATAGTAAAAGTGGCCATCTTGCCAAAAAGAATCTACAGATTCAACATAATCTCCATCACAATTACAACTCAATTTTTTCATAGAGTTAGAAAGAACAATTTGCAAATTCATTTGTAATAACAAAAAACCTAGGATGGTGAAAACTATTCTCAACAATAAAAGAACTTCTGGTGGAATCACCATCCCTGACCTCAAACTGTACTACAGAGCAATTGTGATAAAAACTGCATGGTATTGATACAATGACAGGCCGGTAGATCAATGGAATAGAATTGAAGATTCAGAAATGAACCCACACACCTATGGTCACCTGATATTTGACAAAGGAGCTAAAATTATCCAGTGGAAAAAAAACGACAACATTTTCAACAAATGGTGCTGGCTCAACTGTCAGTTATCATGTAGGAGAATGCAAATCTATCCATTCTTATCTCCTTGTACAAAGCTCAATTCCAAGCAATTCATGGACCTCCACATAAAACCAGATACAATGAAAATTATAGAGGAGAAAGTGTGGAAGAGCCTCAAACATATGGGCACAGGGGAAGCATTCCTGAACAGAACACAAATGGCTTGTGCTGTGAGATCAAGTATTGACAAATGGGACCTCATAAAATTGCAAAGCTTCTGTAAGGTAAAGGACACTGTCAATAAGACAGAAAAGGCAACTAACAGATTGGGAAAAGATCTTTACCAATCCTATATCTGATAGAGGGTTAATATCTAATATACACAGAGAATTTAAGAAGTTAGACTCCAAAGAACCAAATAACCCTCTGTACCCTAAACTGGGGTACAGAGCTAAACAAAGAATTCTTAACTGAGTAATACTGAATGACTGAGAAGGACCTAAAGAATGTCAACATCTTAGTTGTCAGGGAATTTCGATTGCAAGCTGGTGCAACCACTTTGGAAATCAGTTTGGCAGTTCCTCAGAGAATTGGACATAATACTACCTGAGGACCCACTAATATCACTCCTCAGCATTTACCCAGAAGATGCTCCAACATGTAATAAGGACACATGCTCCAGTATGTTTATAGCAGCTTTATTTATAATAGCCAGGAGCTGGAAAGAACCCAGATGTCCCTCAACAGAGGAATGGATACAGAAAATGTGGTGCATTTGCACAATGAAATACTACTCAGCTATTAAAAACAATAAATTGATGAAATTTTTAGGCAAATGGATGGAACTAGAAAAATATCATCTTGAGTGAGGTAACCCAATCACAAAAGAACACACATGCTCTGCACTCACTGATAATTGGATACTAGCCCAGAAGCTCAGAATACCCAAGATAAAATTCACAAACCACAGGAAACTCAACATGAAGGAAGACCAAAGTGTGGATACTTTGATCCTTCTTAGAAAGGGAAACAAAATACCCATGGAAAGAATTACAGAGATAAAATGTGGAGCAGAGACTGAAGGAATGACCATGCAGAGACTGCCCCACTAGGGGATCCATCCCATACACAATCACCAAACCCAGCCAGACACTTTTGTGGACCTCAGCAAGTGCTTACTGACAGAAGCCTGTTATAGCTGTCTTTGGAGAGGCTCCACCAGTGCCTGACAAGTACAGAGGTGGATCCTGACAGCATACCATTGGTCTGAGCACAGGGTCCCCAATGAAGAAGCTAGAGAAAGTACCCAAGGAACTGAAGGGGTTTGCAGCCCCATAGGAGGAACAACAATATGAACTAACCAGTACCCCCAGACCTCCCAGGGACTAAATTACCAACCAAAGACAACACATGGTGGGACTCATGGTTCCAGCTGCATATGTAGCAGAGGATAGACCAGTTGGTCATCAATGGGAGGAGAGGCCCTTGGTCCTGTGAAGGTTCTATGCCCCAGTGTAGGGGAATGCTAGGGCCAGGAATGGGGTGTGGGTGGGTTGGTGAACAGGGGGAGGGCGGATGGGATAAGATGTTTTTAGAGGGGAAACCAGGAAAGCAGATAATATTTGAAATGTAAATAAATATCTTATAAAAAGTAAATAAATAAATAAATTTGTATCCTGGTTTATTTTAGGTAACAGTGAAGCTAACATCTTCCTTAAATCTGCTCTCATTTGCCTTTAGCTCAACGAGTCCCATGGCTATAACACGTTTGTGAAGGCCCTACTCAGGGTTTCCATACTGTGACTGGCATTAGGAAATTAAAAGAGAAGATTATGGAGCAAGTAGAGACTATGGAAAGCAAAGCAGAGGTGAGTACATAAGATGGATGGAGGAGAGACAGACCCCCCAGCTTCCTTGGAGAAAGGCTTTAAGGGATTCCTTCCTGCTTGTGGAACTAATTTCCACCAAAACTGATGGATATGTTTGTTCTATTCAGGTTTTATTCTCTTCCCATATAGTCACCGTTATTTAATTGTATTTCCAAGAATTATGCCCCTAAAAAGCACAATGAAAAATATGACAAAATATGGGAGAAGATGATGCAAATCTTAACCAAATGGTACATGGTATTATAAAGAATTTAAAAAGACTTTAAGACAAAAATTAAGCTCAGAATTAGAGTATATAATGATTTATACAAGTTCGTAAGGTAAAATATATACAATTGTGCCTGTTGAATCCTGAGATAGTCAGCCCTTGGGAGATAGCCATGGATCACAAGTTCACTCAGATTGTGAGGGAGAAATGGGAAGCTGGGGTTCATACAGGATGTCTAGGTTACTCTAGTCAGCTTGAAAATACGATTAGAAAGTACAATAGTATAGTTTTGCTTATCTCTGATTTTATTGGTTTATGGATTATATCCTCTAGAAATCTCATAAGTTTATAATACTCATACACCTTTGTAACAAGTAGAGTAAAAGGTGGTACCTTGCAATGTAGCTTCAAGATGTGAGAAGCACAGTGTAGAAGAGCTAAAAGGGGAACAGACAATCCCACTCATGGAAGGGGTTCCATTGCTGGTTGTCAGCACAGAGATATAGCAAATGTGAATTATAAGTTACATTTGAGACGTAGTGTGGCTGCAGTTAAAACCCATTTATCATTATTTCCATGTATACAAAATGTGGTGGTCAAAAATGAATTATCAGGGCTTTAAATCATAGATGGCATATAGTTAGTATCTTGTAAATAATATTAAAAAATAATAAACAATAGCTAAAAGGAATCCCTTATATTCTAAAAAATAAAGAATATACCTCCATTTACTCATGACTAAATAAAAGACAGGCAGAAGTTTGAAATCAAAATTTATAGACATGTTCAATCTCCCAGTAATGCAGTTCAATCTTTGATAAATGGAAGTTTATAAGTAAGAGGAGATAAACTTGAAACCAACTACCTCAGCAGTCATCTGAAACAGTAAGGGGAGAGTACCAAGTTAAATCTGATAAAGTACAAGGAAGCACGTAGCAAATGCTGGAGAGAAATGAATTGAATTCAGAATAAATGTAAAATACTTGGGATCAATAAAGCTGCTGGGTCTTTTTGTTGTTGCTTGTGTGTTTTATAGAAAGAGTTATAAAATTAATTAACCTTTGATTTGACAAACTAAGCAGCAAAGGAAGAGCCACAAAGAACCTGGATACAAAATGAAAACTGAGCAGTATTATAAATGAAAGATAGTGGGAGAATATTATGAAAACCTGCCTTTCAAAAAGAAAACACATCCAGTGTATAGACTACAAAAACCTTACAAAATATGACAGAAATCAGAAAGCACAACAATTCTGAGAGGTGTAAGAGGTTGAATACAGAAGAGTTTTCAATATTGAAAGTCCCAAACCCCCAGATTGCTTCACCTGTAATGTCTATCAAAAGTCTGGGAGAGAAATATGAATTTAACATACAGCATCGCAGATAATTGACAGAGTGAAAGCTGACTTGGTCTCCCCCCCCCATCTCTCTCTCTCTCTTCCCTTCAGAATATCCCTGGAATTAAAACCTAATGAGGACAATAAAGAAAGGAGAATTATCGATCAATTTCTGTCATGAATATTGATATAAATATAAACTAATGTTAATTAAAACCTAGTCATTTACAAAGCGAATAATGGTACATTGTCATAAAGTGGGGGCTAGCCCAAGAATCCACAGGAGGTGCACATTAAAAGCATAACATGTGATTCCCAAAGAGAAAGAATAAAGGACAAAGAGTTTCAAAAGATACAGAGAGCATTTGGCAAGACTAAATATTCAAATTAAACCCATAGATGGCCAGGAAAGAAGGGAACATTTTAATCTAATGGTGCTTGGGCAATCTTCTCCTGTGATATTGGGAAGGACAGCTGCTATCATACCTTCTAATCATCATTGCACTGAAAATCTGGCTGGTGGAGAAGCAAAAACAGGGTTTTGGTTTTTTTGTTTTTTGGATGGGTTTTTGTTGTTGCTGTTGTTGTTGTTGTTTTGTTTTGTTTTCATTTTTAAGGGAAAGGAATTAGAAACAAGAAAAACTATCATTATTTGTAGATATTGTTTATTTAGAAAATACACAAATATTTATGAACTCTTTGTGTTAGTAAGGGGATATAATAAACCTATCAAACTGCTTTTTCTCATTGAAATCTCTTATTTAAATATTGACAACCCTAAATAATCACAAATATATATAATATTATATGCATAATTATCTCTAAATAATTTATCCTAGATAAACATAAATATTTTAAAATAATATTTCTAAATAATATTTATCACATAAATGCAGACATATACATATCCATACATATTTCTTTTCAGAAAAGGACAAGCCTTCTATCGATATCAATCAGTCATGTTATATTAAACTGCTATAAGACTAGGTACCTCCTCTCCTATTAAGGCTAGACAAAGCAACCCAGTAGAATGAATGGGTTCCAAAGGCAGGCAAGAGAGTCAGAGACAGCTTCTGCTCCCCCTATTCAGAGTCCCACTCGAAGAACAAGCTACACAACTGTCCCATGTGTACAGAGGGCTGGGGTCAGCCCCATTCCAGCTCCCTGGTTCTTGGTTCATCCTCTATGAGCTCCTACGATCCCAGGTTAGTTGATGTTATGGGTTTTCTTGTGGCATCCTTGAACCTCTGCCTCCTACTATCCTTCCTTCCCCTATTTCATGGGACTCCCCAACCTCTGCCTAATGTTTGGCTGTGGGTCTCTGAATCTGCTTCCATAAATTGCTGGGTGAAGCATCTCTGATGATAATTGGACTAGGCATAAATTTATGAGTATAGCAGAATGTGATTACAAATCATTTTCTATACTTGATCTCTGGGATATCCAGCCTCTGTGCTGTCAAGGGTGGGCTAATTGTCAGGGTATGAGTCTCAAGCCGGACCAGTCATTGGTTTGCAACTCTGACAAGTACTGTGCCACTTTTACCCTACTTAGCACATTTTACAGGCAAGACAAATAACAGATCAAAAGTTTTGTGGCTGAGCTGGTGTTCCAATCCCCTCTCTGGAAGTCTTGCCTGGTTGCAGGACTCTGGGAGTCTTAGCTACCATTACCCTTATTGCTTTCCATTTCACTGGGTTTCTAGCTTGTCCTAGAGAGATGTCCCTGATTCTGGTTGTCATTCTCAGTACTCTCTCCCTCAGTCCTCCCCTAATGGATGGATAAGGGGAGGGGTATAGAGGTATCGGGATGAGAACAGGAGGGATTCAGTGAGGGGATCCTAAATAATTCTCAACACATATTTCTTCTCATACTGGACATCTTAATTGACGTTTTCTGAAGGTTATTTTTGTACCCTGTATGTGTAAGGTTTATTTAACACAGAGATTTAAGTTTTGTTATTCAAATGCATACACGAAGTTTTGTTATTCAAAAGTATCGGTTTTTATTTTTTAACAAATTCATTATAATCACTGATATTTGAGTACCTTTAAATGGCGCTATTTATAATAGCTAGGTTAGCTAGGTACATGGGGCTCAGAATGTCCAGACATGAGAGTCTTCTCTGCCCGGGAGTTTGCCACCACCTGGTCCATGCAATGAGACTGTCATGAAAGAAGAGACACAGATAAATAAGTAGATACTGACTATAATAGCATGAAAAGAAAGCCCATATTAAAATCTAGTAAAAGATTTTCAAAACATTTGTATTGTCTGAACTGGACTACAATATCTCAGGAAATAATAACAACAATTGTCTGGTGGAATTGCGTGATTAATAAGCTTCTTCACAATGAGGAAACTAATCAGCAACCGCCTACAGAATGGGAGAAAATCTTCATCAACTACATACCTGACTGTAGATTCATAAGTAGAATTTAGTTTTAAAAACTTCAAAATACCCCACAAAAATATCCAAATCTTCTAGTCAATAAGCGAGAAAACAAATTAGACAAACCTCATCCATGATCATATAAACAGTTCTAATTATTAACTCAGTGAATCACACCTAAACAAGTAAGGGTAGGGCTAGTTTCTATGGGAAGAGAAGGGGGCAGGAGAAAGGAATGGAGGTTACACAATATAAAAATGCATTGTATATGTTTATAGAATTGTCATAAGCTTAAACTTAAATGATATAAAAGAATGAATGACAGAAAGTAGAAACGTAAGTGGTTAGTAAATATTTAAAGGACATTTGCAATATCTTTAGCCATCAGATTATGTAAGTTAATACCACCCTGAAATTTCATTTTACCCCAGTCTGAATGGGTGTCAAGAAGAAAACAAGCCACTATATATACTAATGATGGTGTGAAGAGAAGAATGGTTACTAGGTTGGTCAAGGGAATTAAAACTAGTGCAGCCAATGTGAAAGCAAACAGTTCTGAAGTTCCTAAAATATTAAACATAGAGCTACCATAGGGCCTATCTTTCACCCTGTTATATAAAGGACTTTAGGTAAGCACATCCACGTGTTTTAAGTCTTATTCATGCTGGTCAAAATATGAAAAAAAAAAGCCTAGATATCCACTAACAGATGAGTGGATAAAGGAAATGTGGTATATATTGAAAATGAAGCCATAAAAGGGAAAAATTGTACAATGGTTTCAGAAAATGGGTAGAGCTGGAGATTATTATATGAAACAAAATCAGTCATTCAGAGAAATATACAAGATTTTAGTGTTTTCTCTCTTATGAGTAATATAGATTTGAATATATCTATGAACTACACACACACAAACACGTGAAAATAGAAAGAGAAAAATGTACAAGTGGGGAAGAGGGTCTCAAGGGAGGTAGGAGTGAGGAACAAGTTTATATGATATGAAAACAGAATGTAAACTATTTAGGGTGTGTTATGGATGAACCTGGTCCTCTTTGTATTTTAATGCTAATTCCCCTCTCCTGGGAAGGAAAGGACAAAGAGTGAGTCACATACTCAGGTGTCTTCTTGTGGACCAATCTCCTAAAAAATAAAGGAGCCAATCACAAGGCGAGTAGGAACAACTTCCAGGTTGGATAGGGAAAGAGAAGAGGAGGTGAGAGAGAGTGTCCTTTGGGACCTGGATAACATGAGGATAAGATGTAGTAGCTACTAGTGTCTCCCGGTTTATGGCGAATCCACCAGAGTTACCACCAGAGAAATTAGATTTAATATGGCTTTCAGGATAAGGATCCTAGTTGTTGCACCCAGAGATTGAGTTACCATTGTTTCTGAACTAAGTTTATGTGGTGTTTTTCTTCTCGCAGCAGAGAGGGTTTGCCTGATGCCCCAAAGGCCATGGGGGTATTGAAGCACTGGTGTCATAGCAACTCACCAGTGGGAACCTAGCAAGCTGGGTAGAGATTTTGGAGCTCTGAGTCAGAGTCTCCAAGAAGAAAGGGACCCACAGGCGTGAGGAGAGATAAAGGAGCAGGGTGGGAGAGTCAAAAGTGCAGAAATCCTCCTCATCTATGTGCATGAAATTTGGATAATAGAATATAAATCCTCTAAGTTTAAATTATTTTTTTAAACTAAATAATTTTCAAGTGATAAGATACAATTTTATTATATTGGAAGATTCAAGATATATTAGAAGATAATTATCCTGACATTAACCTGTACGTCCTACACAATCCACTTAACTGTGCAGGGGTTTTCTTTTGTGGAATTTATCAAGATGATAATATAATTATATAAGAATGGTGAAATGTTTAGAAGGCACAGCAGCTCAGTCAGACTCCACCTGGATATGCAGCATTACACTTCTTGCTATCAAGAGAAATCATCAGGAAGTCAGAGTAGCATAGCCCGAAGTACAGATAAGCAGTACAGCAGACATTAGAATTCAGAGACAATTCTCAGTTGACTGATGACTAAGGTGGCATTATAGACTAGTTGGTAAAGTTTGTTTAGTTCATATTGAGTTGATAAAAATATTGGGGAAAAATGTGTGCTCAGCTATTGAGTCATTTAAATTTCCATACAGAAAAATGACCAATTTCCCTTTCTATCATATACAAACAGTCACTTGCAAGCTGATCATGGAAATAGAAGTACACATAAAGAGTAGACCAATAAAGGTTCTAGGAAACCATGTGAGAGGATAAGTTCATGTGACTGGGTAGAAAATGAACTTAAACATGATCGACTAGCCAACAAGAAAATGTTCCTGAGGCAGCTCTGCGAGAGGACTTATTTCCTACGAGCAAATAATACATATGTACATACATACATACACGCATGTATGCATGTATTTATTAAAATTAGAAGTGTCATAATCAGAATCCACACAAGGGAATGAAAATATGTCATACCAGGTTGAAGTATAGCTCAAAGGTAGGACCTTTAATCGTTGCCTTGCCTGCACAGGCCCTTGTTCTAGTGAATTTACAAGGCAGCTTAACATTATGTCCATTTAACAGAATAATAGTAGGTTTTCCCCTAGTGTTCATGACCCACCAAGCCACAGATTCTTGTCTTTGACAAGGTATGGATTTGTCCAATAAAAAATAGTGTTGGGTGACTATAAAAAATATTTATTTTTATTTTATGTGTATGGATATTTTACATAAATATATGTTAAAGATTAGTACATCACTCAACTCTCATCAGAGAGATTTTATGTGCATAGATGCTGATTAGCATAGACACACAAATGGTCAAGTTCTTGAGAAAAAGCTGCAGAGAGCTCAGCCCAAAATAAGATATTTAGCTCACACTTCTGACTACTGGTCCCAAGGCTCAGGATCTCTGTGGAAGAAGTGTATGAAAGACTGTAAGAGTCTGAGGGTTAGATGATTACCAGAAACCTGTATCTTATGGACATGGACGGGCAGTTACACATACAAACTCACAGCGTTTTGTTGTTGTTGTTGTTGTTGTTGTTGTTGTTGTTGTTGTTGTTGTTGTTTGTTTTTTGGGTTTTTTTTTTTTTGGTTTTTTGAGACAGTGTTTCTCTATAGCCCTGGCTGTCCTGGAACTCACTTTGTAGACCAGGCTGGCCTTGAACTCAGAAATCCACCTGCTTCTGCCTCCCGAGTGCTGGGATTAAAGGCGTGCGCCACCACGCCCGGCCTCTCACAGGCGTTTTGACAGCTACACATGATCTACATACATTCTCATGCCAGAGAGTTAAAATCCCAGCATGGAAAGCATATCCCTGGTATGACTTATATTTTCACTCCCTTGTGTGGATTCTGACAAGAGGGCACAAAGTCACACTTTTAGCTAAGAATTCATTAGCAACTGATAACTTCTGAAAGATGGAGAAGAGTCCTTTTTAAAGGTATAATGCCTAGTAGATCCACTACTCTCCAGTGGTTGGCCTCATACCTGAAAATATTTAGGCAACACAAATTGAACTCTTAATGGTGTAAAGAGTTAAACAGAGAATTGTCAATAGAGAAATCTTAGATGACCGAGAGACACCTGAAATTTTCAAAGTAATTAGTAATCCAGGAAATGAAAATCAAATCAACTCTGAGATTTCATCTTACACTGGTCAGGAAGGCTAAAATCTAGAACTCAAGTGAGAGCACATGCTGGCAATGGCATAGAATAAAAGGAACACCCCTCCATTACTGGTGGGAGTGGAAACTTGAATAGCCACTTTGGAAATCAATTTGGCAGTTTCTCAGAAAAGTAGGAATAGTTCTACCTCAAGACTCAGCTTTACCAGTCCTGGACAAATACCTAAAGATATTCTGCTATACCACAGGGACACTTGCTCAATCAACTATTCCTCTAGTGGCTTTATTTGTAGTAGTCAGCAACTGGAGACAACCTAAATGTCCTTCAAGTGAAGAATAGATAAAGAAAATGTGGTACATCTACACAATGGAATACTATTCAGCTATTAAAAACAAAAGCATCATGAATGTATCAGACAAATGGATGGAGCTTGTGAAGATCCTGAGTGAGGTAACCCAGACCCAAAAGAACATGCATGGTAGGAGTATTGCCTGTGCCCTGGACCTCCCTGGAATCAATAGCACAGACTCCAGGAGCAGGTGAGAAATGAAGTGGTCAGCTCATCTGAAAGCTGTTGTGAGCTCCTTTAATACTCTCCACCCACGCCCCATTGTCCTATGAAAGTATCTCTTCTAAACAGGAGTTCCAGATTGGCTGGCATTGTCTGTATCAGAAATCTTTGGTCCCTCAGGCAATTCTCAATTAGGTCCTCCTGCAGAAGATGTCTTTGTGGCTGCATGGCCCAGTGTTTAAGCAGAGACAGCTGCACTGTTCCTCCTACAGTAAGTGCTCACTGATAAGTGGATACTATCCATAAAATATAAATATTATGTTTGTTAGCATTCCCTCTATGCTCTGCCCAACAGTTACTTAGCAACAGCCAGGTAGGCCTGGCTTACAATAAAGGGGGATGTTTCTCTCTCTCTCTCTCTCTCTCTCTCTCTCTCTCTCTCTCTCTCTCTCTCTGCCACTTCTTTCTCTGACNCTCTCTCTCTCTCTCTCTCTCTCTCTCTCTCTCTCTTCTCTCTCTCTCTTTCTCCTGCATTCTTAACTCCCCTTCCCATGCCCTAAATAATCTTTTATATACTATACCTGTCATATGGCTGGTACATGGTACCTCAGGGATAAGGGATGTCTCAGCATGGATCTGCCAAGGCACCCCTCCCACTTCACCATACTTACCTCTACAAAATATATCCTGGCACACACAGTCTACCTTTTTTTATAAAATACCACACTGCTGCTACATTCCACATACCCCAAACAGCTAAACAAGAAGGAAGTCCCATGGGAGGTTCTAAGAATCTCACATAGAAAGGGCAATAGTCATAGGAGGCAGATGGAGGGAGGGAACTGGATTCAAGAGGTGATGGGGAAGGGAATGTGGGGGAGGTCAGGATCAGGTGTGGGGAAAGACAGGGTAGATGGCCAGATGAACATGAGAATGAGTGGGGAGATCTTGAAGATATGCCAGAGACCTGGAATAGAGGAGGCCCTCAAGAATCAGTGGGGGTGACCTTATCTGAGACTCACAACAGTGGGCATATTTAACCTGAAAAGGCCACCTCCTATATCCAGGCTGGAACCACAGTGGATCAATAGGGACATCAACCCACCCACAAAACCTTCCAAAATGTACCCTACAAGAAATGCAGCAATGAAGAATGCAGCAGAGACTGAGTGAATTGCCAAGCAATAACCAACACAACTAGAGACACATTCCATGGGCAAGCACCAATATCTGACACTACTGATACTCTGTTATGCTTGCAGACACAAGCCTAGCATGAGTGTCTTCTGAGAGGCTCTACCCAGCATCTGAGTTAGACAGATGAAGACACCCACAACAAACATTGGATGGAGCTTTGAGACTCCTATAGAAGAGCTAGGGAAAAGATTGGGGGCCCAAAGGGGATGGAAATGCCACAGAAATATCAACAGATTCAACCAACCTGAACCATTAGGGGCTCTCAGAGACTTAACTACCAATCAAAAAGCATGCACAGCCTGGACCTACCCCCACACCCACACATATGTAGCAGATGTGCAGCTTGGCCTTCACGTGGGTCTTGTACAGCCTTAGTGAGAGAAGCACCTAGCTCTGCAGAGACTTGATGTGCCAGGGTATAGAGATATCCAGAAAGGGGGGGGGGTGTTCCATTCTCTCAGAGTAGAAAGAGGGGGAGGGGCTCTAAGAGGAAGGTACCAGGAGGGGATACAGTGATCAGAATGTAAAGTGAATGAATGAATGAATGAATGAATGAACAAACAATACAAAAACAGCCATTGTTTGGGTTAAGGCTGTGGAAATAGACTGTGAGGTGTTGAGGTATGATTATGATCTAAATAAAAATGCATTAAAATTCCAAAACAATAACATATTTTGTAACAATTCATAAGCAAAGCTAATAAAGAATATATGGTAATACCTAATGAAAATATACAAAGCATAGTTGTTTATTCATATCCTCCTTTTTTAGTTTAACAGCCCTTCTTCTCCAAGGAGTACCTTGTGAAGTGTATGAGAGAATTAAATGAAACTATATTTTAGTGAATACAAAGTCAAAACAAGCAACAACTAATGACACAGGAATAGACAAAATTTTGCTACATGGAGCACATAAGGAGAACTCAGGAAGTAATTTCAATGATGCTCTCCTCAAACAAAGAAAACATAGAGATTTCATCCCAGGAGTCTCTGTATATTTATGTGCAAGCAGGTGTATTTATTAAAGTAAACATACACATTTGTGAGGTGGATACTTCTGGCTTCTTTGGAAAGTCAGCTATGCGAAATGGTATTTTGCTAGGGCACACAGGTTAAATAATGTTTTGCAAAAGCAGACACATAAAAAATGTTCTCTTGAAGAAGACACAGGTGAAAAGATGTTTTGCTATAGCAAACACATAAAAGGACACATGATATTCAGAAGTAAAATAAATATGACCCCACAGACAGTGGGAGCTTGAACATTATTTTGCTTTGCTCTGCCTCACTATTTATTCTTCACTAACAACATATATGTCTTGGTTTGCCTTACCTTACTTTGCTGAGCTCCACTTGTGGTGATGCCATAGAGAGAAACTTAGCAAAGAACATCTCATGAGATTCCTGCAGCTTCTTGCTGTTTCTGTGGCCTCAGGGCAGTTGGCAAGCCTTGTGGTTTCTTCTGGATTGAACTGCCCTTGCTGGTTCATGTGTGGTGACTGCCAAGGGCACAAGACTGCAGTTGCTGATTCCTATTTGGTGTTTGCTACTGGACTGGACTGCTAATATCCTGATAACAAAGATTGGAATCACCCCCAAAAGAACTATTTCTAAACAGGTCTACTCCCCTTTAGCCTGACATTTGTCTTCCACTACCTCTAGTGGGCGGTGGGCTAAAGGGAAGGTTGAATGCTCATTAAAATAGGTTGTGAAAATTTTATGACTACACATTTGAATACGTACAATACTCAGAGAAGGATACAGGAAGGAGAGTGAAAGGAAAGTCTTTGAAAAGTTGCAGGGTAGGGATGAATATACACAAAATGCATGATATAAACATAGGAAACCCACAAAGAATAAAAAAATAAAAAACTTTTGAAATACACGACTGAACATGCTCAGTTTAAGGTATAGTTCAAGAAAGCAACATCATGGACATGAAGGCTTGTGGACAGTTAAATTTAATCTTAAAATTGGTAGACAAAAACACTGCAAGTGAAGGCAGCTCTTCCGGTAGCGTAGCTTGCTTAACTTCTGTGAAAAATGGTAGGTGGAAGGACTGGGTGTTCTTGGGTCACATCATAACTATTGAAGATTTCAAGTGGGCTGGCAGCATTGCTTTTGCTAGCTTTCTACCTTCCTTTCCCAAATATTTTAGCTGCAGACATAGAGAAGTGTATTTAGAGGGCAAGATAATATAGGAATTTGCCCCTTCCCTGGGGTATCTGCCTCTTCAATTCATTTTATAAGGTCATGTATTTAATTTAAATATATATGACTATGTGTGTATGTGTGTTTATGTGTACACAATATATTTTAATATATAATGCAATTTTCAATAAAGATGCCCTCTATGTCTGCCATTTTGAGGTTTGTGCAGAAAAGCACTACCCAAATTAAAAGTGTACTTCTCTAAGCAGTAAATCTTGTGTTAGTTTCAATGGCAATACATTTGGTCCTATTTAGGACCAATACAGTCAGAAAGACACACATTAAAACTAACCATGATTTTCCGTTTAGTAGTAAATTCCAGCCTGTCTTCTTATCTTTTGAAAAATGTATTATATAATCCTTATTACTAGTTATAGACATTATGATAAAATGCACTTATCATACACCTAATAAATAGTGGTTGATCAATAAGCATGTCTATTTTTTTCTAAAATAAATTCACGTTCTGAATTACTGTCAACTGGAGCACCATATGATATTAGTATGAACTTTATCAAGGATAGTCTTTACATCCAGAGCATTTGCCCCTCCCCCATTATAATGCTCTGTAGATGAAAGTAACATTGCCTGGATACTTATATGTCATGACATGCATTGCTATGAACACTATTCAATATAGATAAGTACTATGGCATTCTTATACTGTTGGGTTTACTCAACAACAGAGACTATAATCTACAATACATCTCAGTCCTCCATGACAACACGAATAGTGTCCATAAGAAACATGGCTAAGCTAATTTTTTTCCTGACTGCTGATGATATTCTGGGGACAGGAAGTATCGCATTTCCAATGTCCATTATGATTTGTTCAATCATAACACATACATCTGGAAAATAGCATCATGGCAATATTTGAGTAAAGAATCACACTATCTGATGTATCAAATTCATTTTCTACTCATATCTTGTCTGTTACATTTAATCTTCCAAGATTCTGCATTGAGAAGAAGCTCAATCTTATCAAACTATCCTATGGGTCAATTCTACATTCAAGTTGCATTTTCATCCTATTAAAAATTTACAAAGCAGCATCAGCTGCATTCTGTTTCAATGTCTTAAACCTTTGCCATTTAATTTTTGAATTTGACATGCCTGCAGTGGGTCTGGATTAAGAGATAGAGTTATTTCCCCTTGTTCTCTAAGCCTACACTTGTTGATTATAAAGCTGTAGTGTGTTTTTCTTCTGCAAATGAAACAGAATGTGTACCGTTGTGCAAGTGGCGTATAAAACCACATAAGTAAATGAAAAATTAAGCTGTATTACCTCAAATCACAAACCTCTATTTTCTAGCCATGGCATAGATGCTTTATGTACTCAACACATTACCATTGAAGTGAACCAAAGGTAAAATTTTCCTTGCATAGAAAATCATTACCTCTCCCCAAATAGCAAGTATTATTCAAGCTACTTTATGATCATGACTCATGGCCTATAAGGCCACAGGGACCACTGTGGCTAAATCCATCAGCTTGTTGAGCACTTGTTCAGAAATTACTGCTCCCATTTCTACCTCAGAATGCCCTTGGCTATATTCCAGTGTTTTCCATAACCCTGTATCATAGGCACTCAACCGTGTCATGTACTTGTACCCTGGTCTCCTCCTTTTTCCATTTAGCAATGTTCCCTTTGGTCATAATTCCTCATAGAATAACACTTATATTCAAATATCAGCCATGCATTTGATGGATAGGACTTGTAGATATCTGAAACACTTATATATCTTTGATCCAAGTATGAGCACAGGTCCTGTTGGACTTCTGACAATACATAGCAGCCAGGCTATAACTTTTAGCCAGGATTTCCTGAGGATAATATAAGAGATCAACCCAGACATAAATTCAACAGCAACAGTGCAAGGACAGCTCAACCTAAGATGCGAATTCACTTGTATCCCCAGCCCCAAGCTGGGGAAAATAATCTATTTTTTTTAATGTTATATTTTTAAATAAGACAGGGTCCTCATAGGCTCATCTTTAAAATCTTGTATTTTTATGCTTAATGATGGTTCTTCAAAGTAAATGCCTACATCCCAATTGCCCTACCCAAAGATTATGCCACACCCATAATTAGGCCAGCCAATGAGTGGCTTTTTTATTGCATGAAAGATGATGTGATTAGAAGCATCTTGAGGGGAAGGACTTTTCTCATGTTCTCATAGCAGACATTAACTGTGGTCCCATAGAAGCTAGTAAGAGTTTGAGACTGATACTCCACATCTATGAGAGAATAAATGTTTATGTCTTTAAGCAACTGAAGTTGTCATATGTTGTTTTCAAATTTTCATTCTTTTACTAAGGTAAACCCAATGTTTTCTAAAGTTAAGCAGAGTACAATGTCCTCTGAATATGTTATTTGGTTCTTTCTCATAAATAGGAACCATTGAGGTAGATTCTGACTTGGTGTGGCAAGGTTCTGGCGTCAGTGTTTTGAAATAGTAATAAATAAATGTCTTGTTTCCTCTTAGAAAATAATAAACATAAGTTGTCGAGAAAGTGGCTTCAGCATCTGCTTCAACCATGTATAAGAACCGTAGCCTTGGAGGGCAGCTCTTCACTTATGTTTATTCTCTCAGAGAAATTCAAGGTCAAGTTATAGGAGTGCAGGAAGCCTGCTTTTCTTTATTCTCTCACAGGTTAGTGGTTTTTCAAAAACAACCATTCTTAGATTGAAGTTTTTCATAATTTAACAATTGCTGATATTTTTCAAATTGTCTTTGCATTTACAAAAAGGGGCTGGAAATACATATGTCACACAAGACTATGAAGGAGGAAAAAATAAAAATAAGAAAGAGAAGAAACCTAAGAACATGTCTATAATACAATTACTGGAGGAAACATATTAGTGAGTAGCTTCCTCTACATCAGTACATAGTTTCTGGATTTATTCTTGGCTTCCTATGGGAACAGGAAAGCAAAGATGGCATTGCTCAGTCTTCTTTCTCCTAAATCTAGAAGTCATTCACTTTGTCCTAAAGGACCAGGTAGCAAATATTTCAAGGATTTCTTCCCCCATGGTCTCTACAGACATTCTCTATGACTCCTCCAGAATAAAGGCAGTCAGAGAATATTAAACAGATCAGATGAGACTGTTACCACAAACTATTTTTTAAATAGTTGTCATCTTAGATTAGTCCTAAATGTCATAATTTCCTAATCCTCACCAAAGCCTTCCTAATCATATCAATAAAGGATATTCAGTTAGAATCATCCCTACTATGTCAAACTGATATTAGCAATATTTCCTGAGTGTCAACTTGTTCTCAATGAGTCCTTATAAAAGGAACTTCATTGATAATTCTAGCTGCTTTATCTTTCTTAGTATTGTCAAGGATAATGATCTGGTATTTTCCCATTTAAATCATACTTTCATAACTCTTCCACTTGTCACTATTGCTTATCACAACACTACTTATCTGACATGACTGAGACCAAATATGTTTTACATTTTAGAAATTTTCAAATGCTGAAATATTGCTTGCACATAATGAAATATCTTGGTTATGGGACAAGTATAAAAATAAAATTCATTTATGTTTTATGTATTCTTTATGTAGACTGGAGGCAATTTTAAATAATATTTTTAATAATTTTATGTATAAAACAGTTTCACAAAAAATTTACATGTAGCTCCCCCAGCCAGAACCGCGCCGCCGCGCCATCTTTCCTCTGAGCCCAGCGGACACAGCTAGAGACACCCCAGGACTTTAAGATCGCATTGGGGTTACGCGTGAGTGCAGAGGTGGTTTTGGGAGCAGCGGGTCAGCAGTTCACTCCAGGGGCAGGAACTGAGAACTCCGCCCCACCGGAGGCTGGGCCTCCCCCAGCCAGAACCGCGC